>APFE031637887.1:326669-387131 GCA_000404065.3 Pinus taeda
AGTCAGAGCATGTGGGCATGAATTCTGAGTAATGATACATCAAGGTATTCAAAAGAAAAGAATTTAAAGGGATTGATCAGAGTTTAATACCTAAAGGAAGTCAGAGCATGAGTAACCATGAATTCTGAGTAATAAGTATTAAAACATTGAAGAAAAACATCCAAAGATAGGACCCAAGAATTCAATTCACCATAGTTCAACACTTAAAGGAAGTCAGAGCATGTTCCTCCATGAATTCTGAGTAATAAGAATTAAGACTATGGAAGTAAAACATATGAAAGATGAAAGATAAAGCTCACTGAAGTACACTAAGAATCTCAGCTTTAGAAAAGTCCAATTGCTCCTATATATATCAGTCCCTGCATAGCATTTACAAAAGTAGTCTTCTTCTATAACATTTTCCAACCCTTGTTACATAGATAATTCAGCTATATATAGCAACATAACTCTAACTACTTGGGGCTTCCTCCTCCAGCATGAGGGGAAGTCGAATTCCTCCTTATTTGACACCTATTGACACTTAAACTAGCTATTTAATACAAAACACAACTAATTAGGAGTCCTAGAGACCTAAACCAATTAGGAGTGTCACTCCTCATTATGATCAAAAAAACATTATCTAAACATTTAAGACATTATTTGACACCTAAAACTCCATGATGTCGAACTTGATGATGCCTCCCACGTGGTCACCCAACTGCTCATGACAAACCCTAGAAATTAGGGAACATGTTTCCCTCTTTTTTAGGTTTATATCCTTGAAAATTGCATAGCCTTTATCTCTTCATCCATGACATATTTCACGAAACTGAAGGAGGTTTTTGTAGCCCATGTTGTCTAGAACAAAAACCTCTCCTAGTTTTGTAAAACATTCCTCCAGCTGTTCAGAATTCGTCCTTGAAAAACACGTGGCAAATAGGAGATGAAAAACTGCACCTACAGCAATTTCGTAGCGCAACTTGGGTCACCCTTTTCTCCAATATAGGAATGAATTTGAGGAAAATTAAAGAGTTTTTTGTAGCCTGGTATTTGAGGAATAAACGCCTCTTTCAGTTTTCAAAATTAAGTTTTCAGCTGCTCAGAAACCCTTCTGGAAAGTTACTAGTAAACGCAGAAAACAGAGTTTTTTCTGCTAAAACAGTCTGCTACAGGGGTTTCGTAGCGCGCTGCAAAAACACTGTATAATTACAAAAACCACAGTTTAAGGCCAAACTCTGACTGTCTTGGGATTTCTTTTCTCAAGATCCACTCATTAAATGGATTAAAGGCTAAAGAGTTAACCTCACTTTGATGAATTACAACTGATTTTTAAGGCTTGTTAGGTGCAGGTGTACGCATGTCCCATATGAGAAAATGGCAATCATTTCCAACAGAGCCAACAAGGTATTCATCCTTGAAATGCCATGAAACATCTTCAACTACTCCCTCATGAACCTTTAACTATTTGATTGGCCTTAAGCACTTTCTTTCCAAATGCAGCGTTTATATCCCACAAGCATATTGTACATCGTTTGAACCACTTAGTATGTGATCTTCTTTTAGAGGACTTCATGTCAAAGCATATCCTTCATTAGAATGACCTTTCAATATCAATTCAGGATTGCAAACCCTTTCTTGAGGAGCCTGTGATGGATGCTTGTTGCTATGTGATTTTCCTTAGCTAAGGAAATCCTTTCTACTGGCTTAGTTTTATCTTCAAATCCTCAATTTGTTTCTTCTGCCCTTGGTGGTACCTCCTATACTTGTTTGAATTTCTGCCTCACCTAATAGCTGACAACTGTTGATGCAATTTGATGGATATGACAGCTGTGAAAAAATGGCTATGGATTCGAACAAATCCACAATTTCGTAGCGCAGCCAGTGCAAAATATGAATTAGGCGCTACGAAATTACTTTAAAGCCTGTTGCGCTGCGAAACTGCTGAAAAGGATTTATGTGCCTTTGGCAAACACTCGAACTGATGTGAACAATTTAGAACTTTTTCTTGAGTGATAACAGGTTCCATGTGTATTTCTTTCTTTTGAAAATGTGAATGATCAATTTCATATGCGGTTAATGACACATATAGTATTAAAACGACTCTACCATCTGGTGACAAGTATGGAGCGGAAGGCCTGGAGCACGTGGTGCCCTTAATATTTTTTAACTGTGTTGGCATGGTAATTGTAGTATATGGTTGTTCATAATAAGTTGAGGTTTGGAGCTGTTCCGTTGTTGAGATTGAAGTACCCAATGGCCACCTAGGATGCATGTTATATCTTTCTGTTTGAACAATAAAGGGAGAGTTCTAATATGAGAAACTGGAGGGAATTAATTCCATTCCTGAATGATCTTATGTCAGTGTTTGCGCGGAGTTTCTTTATGAGTTGAATCCTCAAGTCAATTGCACATCAGAAATATAAGGTTGAGTTTTAAGATCCTGGTTTTCAGGCTAGCAGCCCTGCATCAGAGGAAGCTCTAGTTAAACTAGAGGAAGTATGTCGAGACAATACTGTAGAGGTCTAATATGTAGGATAGTAGACTGGTGAAGGTTCCTATTCCTGTAGGTGTGAGGTTATTTGCTGAACAATGTCCCAAGACACAAGAAGAGGAAGAGGACATGTCCTGTGTTCCATATGCAAGTGCAGTCGATAGCCTAATGTATGCAATGGTCTGTACTAGACCAGACATTTCACATGTAGTGGGAGTATTGAGCAAGTTTATGTCAAAACCAGGAAATGAGCATTAGACAACAGTGAAGTGGGTTTTGAGGTATTTGTGTAACACTAGTGATTATGGTTTGTGCTACCAAGGAATACTAGGATTGGAATAAGTGTCGGATATTCGTGGCTTTGTAGATGCAGACTAGGTTGAAGATATGGATCAGAGAAGATCTACAAGTGGGTATGTGTTTAACCTATTTGGAGGTGTAGTTAGTTGGATGAGTAAGAAACAATCCATAGTGGCACTATCAATTACAGAGGCAGAATACATGGTAGCCACTCATGCAAGCAAGGAAGCAGTTTGGTTTCAGAGATTGTGTTCAAGTATTGGGTTAGTACAGGGAGCTATAAGGATAGACTGTGAAAGCCAAAGTGATATTTTCTTGGAAAACAACCCCGCATATCATTCAAAGACAAAGCACATCGATGTTTGGTATCACTTTGTCAGGGATATGATAGAAGACAAAAAGGTGTTGCTGGTAAAGGTGGAAACTTTGAAGAATCCTGCAGATGCATTGACAAAATCTATGAGCTCTGAGAAGTTCTCTTGGTGTAGAGAGATAATGGGCATTTAAGGGCTAGAAAAATAAATAAGCTCTCTTGTGCCCCCCTGTGGAAAGAAGAAAACAAGTGGGAGAATGTTGGGTTGTGTTATATTCTTTCCACAACTAGCCCACATAGTTAACCAGGAAGTTAGAGGGGGAAGGAGCCCCCCTTCATTATGTTGATTGTGTAGCAGGGGCCGGTCCAAAGGGGTTTGAGGTATACCCATAACCCCACTTTATGGGGTTCAGGCAGTGCCCTAGAAAATTTTGGTTTTGGACCCTATGCTAGGTTGGGTAGAGCCACCTATCATTTTGTGCATGATTTTCGCACATGTTTTTTGGACGCAATGATGTTAAGTCCATGGTATTGGATGCTTTGGCATGTATAAATATGTATTACAACATTGAAAGGAACATAATGAAAAAACAAGCCGGAAGTCTTTGTTTTGGGATCTAGGGGAAAATCTTTGTGTATATGTGTTTTATGTGTTATGCACTCGCATTGTTTATTTTCTATGTTTAAGAATTTGTATGCAGGTAATTTCTGTATGGGCTTAAAACCTACACCTACTAGTGTTTTCAGCAATTGCTCCAGTAACTCCAATTCTTTCTCCCATTCGTTGATCCTTTGATGAGAGTTTAGTCTTCCTTCTTTATTGACTACCTCAAAAAATTCCCTGGTTATCTCCATTGTGCCTATCACCATGATGGAATGATGATCCTTTACTACATTTTCAACTAACATAGTCTTTTCTTCAAGTTTGCCTTTAATCTTTTGTTGGTTACCTTCACTTTGTAGTTGTTTGATCCTTACTACCACCCTTACATCCTTACCCTCTTGTTTCTTCTGAATGTCCATCTTATATCCAAATAACCTCTGTTCAATTTCTTCGATCACAACATCGCACTCATTCATTCTATTCACCGTTCTTGCAATCAAACTATTGGGTTGTGAATTAAAACACTCTTCTATATCCATGCCTTTTAGAGACTCTACTACTGTCAAGTACTATTGTAACCATTTTGTTTCTATTGCCATTTCCTCCTAGCAACTTCTCCAGCAATTCAATTTCCTCTTTACATTTAGCAAGTTTTTTATCATAATGCTCTTCATTTCCACCTTCATTCTTTACCTCGCCACTATTGCTCAATGATTCAATCGGATTGTCTTCCATAGACATTTTTGTCTCATTCATCTTCGTAGAAATAAGTTCATGTTCTCTTCATACGTTTTTAAAAATCAGTACTTCATCAACTCCATGTTGTATAACAATATTTGAGAACTATCTTCCTTAAATATTTATAATCCCTGTATTCATACAAAAATTGTTAGTTTGAAAAATGTAAGGCTCAACAACCTCAACTAATGTTTCACGTATTAGCTCTTTAGGCTAAACTTCATCTCCTTCTTCTGCAAGGAATTGTCCTTCTTTTGTAATAGCTCCAAATATCAATTTATAAATAATTTCATTCTGTTGCAACAATTCAATATTTTCCGCATTCAAGAGGCATTCTCCATCATACTCTGCTCTAGAATACTTATCTTCTAAGAAGTAATATTCATCCTCCGTCAGCACATCAGTATGCTGATCCAAGCTCTACTCTGAACTCTGGTGACTTTTATCAATTTTTACGATAGCTTCGTAAGACTTCCAATCTTCTGCAAAACCTACAAACAAACAAAATCTATTAGATTAAAAAATACAAGGTTTTATAGCGTCTTCTACTACCTTTGTCCACATTTCTTCGTGCTATCTTGAACTATCCCAATAGTTCACTGATCTCCACTCTTCATCTTCACCGAGAACTTCATCGAGTTCTTCTTCAGAAATGGAAACTTCCATTTCCAACTCAGCTCTTCTAAGTTTTTCCACCAGCCACTTGCCCTGCCTATGTTGTAGCCTTCTCTATAACTTAGACCACTTCACTCCCTTTTTCCTCAAGACCCAACCTTTCCTTTGGTTTTCCTCTAATATCATCCTTAATACCTCGAGTTTTTCTTTTAACTCTATAATCTCCTTGTCAAGCTCCTCTTGACTCATTCCCTTGCCATTTTCCTTGGCATCCTCCTTCTTCACCCTTCTTTCTTTATGGTCTTCCTCATAACCTTTGTTATCTTTGTTATGACTTTCAGTAGTCATCTTCTTCTCTGTCTTCATGAGCTCCTCACTCACTTACTATGAGCTGCATTAAAGCCTTTGCAACAACAAGTCCTCCCTGTCGCCACTTACCTCACCAAGCTTTCCTCTATACTTGGTATTTTGGCAAGCACTTGGTTCTCTATCTATGGAACATCTTTGAGCACTTCTCTCTGCTCCTTCTAGGCTTCAACTCATCTGCACCTTTTAAGAACACAAATATCCTCTTTATCCAACCTCTATTAGAATTCTTCAAGCTGCTAACACATTCTACTTTCATTCAGAAACTCTTACAAGCTTCCTTCATTCCTTAGAAATTCTACCCACATCCTCTATGGAATTGCCTTTATGATATTTTTGTGAGCTACAACAAAACCTCTACAGTAACAACTCTCCTTCTTGCTATGAATGCCTCACTAAGCTTCTCTCCTCTGAGCTCAGTCTTTTGGCATCTCTCTAGCTCTTTCCTTTGGAACCAATTGAGCACTCCTTCCTCTAGGTGGCTACAAGCTTCTCACCTACTTATGCCACTATGTGTGTGACACTATAAAGACCAAAAACTCTCTAATGTTTAAACCAGACTAAATAAAGAACATATTATCTCACCTTCAAGAACACTGCATGATCTTGTTCTACCATTCACCTTTACCTTGAATGGACTGTTCTTTGTTTCCTTTTGCATCTGAAAATTCTCCCAATATTCTGCTATTTTTTACCTCTTTGTGCCTATTGTTTGTCATATTTAAAATCTAATCTCCCCTTGCTTGATTTCATCACCATTCACTTGTATACACACCTTCAAAACATAATTTTGTTCTAAATTTTCTCAAAGAAATTTTCACACAGAAATTCTTTGTTCGACTTGATACCAAATGATGCTAGCCTAAGCAGAAAACACCATAGTGATGCAGCCTAAGCCACATATACCAACATTATGGAAACTAAATTTTCATGATCTACTATGTCCCAAGGTTAATCACATGATCAATGGTGAAAACCCTCTATAACAAGGGTTTAGTGTTCTTAATTAAACGCTTATGCGGAAACATTTCATGTGACTAATCCAAGTGTAAACTTTAATAAAACTTTGATTAATTCTTAATCCTTATAACTTAAGGCTTGGGTAATCGCCCCCACTTATCAACTATACCATGGTATTTAGACTTTAACAAACCTTTGAGTAGAAACTTATAACCCTTCATAAATCTTTGGTTAATTCTTAACTTAACCTTAAATACACTAATCCCATTTATTTCTACTATAACTCTTGTATAATAGAAATATTTCATATAACACTTAAACCTTACCTTTCTATTGATTCACATGACTTTACACATTTCCCGATGCTTAACCTTTAACGCATTCAACCTCTGCCATCGATCTCATTCCTGCAGATCTAATGGTTATCATGTTGTCCGATCGTCAACTTACCTAGACGATCTCCACCATTTATCTCTCCTCTCTCAATCCAACGTTGATCATGTAATCTTGTTCAAATTACATGCACGACTAACATTAGCCTGAGAGCACGCAAGAAAAGTGGTTTTCTCTTTCCTCCATGTGCTACATGTCAACCCCCTAAGGCTAATCACGTGAACTGAAAGAAATATCATTTTCCACTTTGAGGATGCATGAGAAACTACTTACCACCTATGAAGACCGCTCTACTATTTTGCACATGGACTTAATCTCCGCCATCCATCTTTTTAACTTTATTCTACATGATTTAATCCTAGCCTTCTATCTCCATCACTCTCGTTCATTGATCTGATTGATCCAATGATTGTGCTTCACTACTACATTCTTTTGTTTCTTACTGTGTAATAGTCCATTTGTTCAGATTTCTATTTGTGTATGTGGTTTTGCCTTCTTGCCTTCACTTGTTTTGATTTTGATCTCCACTCCATTATTTCATTCCTTCTCACCTTTACACTTCCACTATGTAACTCCTTAGGTTTTAAGAACCTTATAGTATACCTTCACTATAACATTGAAGGTTTTCTCCCATATTGTCTATGTATGAACTCATAACTCACTTTTGTACACTTCATCTCTGGTTCTGAACAACTGCAAACCTATGTTATACAAAATTACTAAAATCCACACACAATTCATTCAGTTACTCCATTCACACCACACAAACTCAGAAATCAAGTTATTTGTATTAATAAACAAATAACTACAAGGATTCCTTTCTCGCTTGATCTTAACTATCAGTGGCCTTTTCCTTTCTTGCCTCTAGGCTTACAATCAACCTTATCTAATTAACTCAGTTTCTCACTCCTAGCTTAGCTAACCCTTTTCTATTCCTTTTAGGCTTACATTTATACAAAAGGATTCTATAACCAATTCCTACTTTAGATCCATAACCTTCTCAAAAAAATCCTAAAATCTCTTATTTATCTCTAAGGATCCTCTTTAATCCACAAAATCATGAATAATTCCTACTCTAAGATTTACAATTAATTCCCAACTCTCTAAATCTCTCAACTATCCTAATTCTCTCATGTTCTCGAACATTTGAGAACATTTACAATTATGCCTCACAATAGTTAATTAATCCCTATTCTAGTTTCTCTCATTAAAATCACTTAAAACCTTAATAATTATATTAATTTAATACTGAAGAAACCAACTTCCTTGAAAACACAAGACCCCCTATGTCTACTAGAATACAATTAAATTGCTAAGTTGGAGGTCCTGCATCAAATAAGATGTATAACCTAAGGAATAAATGGAGACTTTGTGACAAAGCATTTGAGTTCCTTCAACATTGTTCAAAACACAACAAGAAAGCCTCAATTTTGATATTTTCCTTAATTAAAATTGAAAATATTTGAATTTCCACATTGGCAGACAACTTGGAGGAGTTAACTAAGGTTACATAGAACTTGTCACTTAGTAGAGAATAGTCAATTCGAGTTCATGAGTTGGAGTTGAGTATACTTGAGTCGATTCCTAAAAAATACGAGTCTAGCTCAGTTAATTGGAGTTAGGGATATGGAGTTCAATTGTGTGTAGTGGGTTGCTAAATTTTACGAACCTAGTTTGAATTAATTTTACTTGTAGAAATTTAATTCAGTTAAATTGATTTATGGTCATTTAAACTAGTTGTAATTGTTGGTGGAACTTGTGGAGGTGGAACTTGAACTGCACTCATTGATCATAAATATAACTAATTAATTAACCTAAATTAGCTCATGGATGTAGAGAACTCGAGTGAGTTAGTTGAGATGGATATTCCAAGGAAGTGTATTATTAGCTATAGCATATTCCAATCTGTACAGATTGTGCATGTAGTCAAAGGAAGGACCTAAGGCAATTATGCAATTCGAGAGTGTGGAATTCCTAATTAATAGGGGCTAAATTCTCAGAGGAACAATGTAAAGAATTAGAACGTTGGGAAGGCTTGAAATTGGCTAAATGTTGGCCACGTTCAATCAGTCAGGTAGAGGGATAGAGTAACGCTTGTAGGGTGTTCTCAGGCTTCAAGAAATATTATATGTCTTCTCTATTCTCTGATTAATGTAATGTAGATAGTAAGGGATTTAAAGAATTTTCTTTCCCATAGATAAATATTTGTTCATGTACGATGTTTCCTTTTCTATCCCTATGATTATTATTTGAGATGGAGAATTAACCTCTTCAGATCAATAGAGTAGCTTCAAGTCTTTTGATTTAGTAAATTTCATGTTCAATATTGAATCTACACATTAATTTCTAGAAATATTGTGGAAAGTGATCCATCATCTATTGATATTAAGCTTTCATAATTATAATAAAGTATCATTTCCTTATGTTCTCTACTATACTAATAGGATTATCTGGTTTTTAGTAATGCAATTAATTTAAGTTTTGATGAAATAATCTCATCCTTGTTAACAGAGGATTTGAGACAGAAATAAATGGAAAGTCATAATAGATATGCCATATTTATAAGAGGACTATTGGAATAGAAATAAAAATATGCCTAGGATTGGGAAATCTAAATCTAGTGGAAGATCTAAATATCCATGATAAGTCTTAAAGTCATGCTAGACATGTGGAAAAGAAGGGCATTATAAGAAATATTATAGCTCTAAAATTATTAAGAAAGGGAAATGATCTGAAGATCCTCCTTATGCAAAAGCAGGATCCTCCTCATATGAGGGAATGGATGTGCACCCGGTATCAGTAATTACACATGTAGATCATGAGGTATGGATGGTTGCCTTAGGTACATACTTTCATATCAGTCTTCACATTTGATAGCTCTGCAATTATGAAATACATGGTGGTGTAAATTCCTTACTAGTGGATGAATGAATAGCTAGAATCATGGAATGAGAAAAATTCAACTTGAATAACATGGGTAGAAGGATTAGAACACTCCCTTGTGTTCTACACATCCTTGGGTTGACCAAATATTTGATTTATGTAAGAAACATAATTTATGTAGGTGTAGAAAAGGGTGCTTGGAAAGGATTCCTTCAAGATGGGTTGAGGATAGATCATATTACTGGGAGGAGTTTTGATTATGGATTTTTGTAGTATGCTACCAAACACTATTAGTAATGGGTATGATAGTTTCATTTTTCTTGAGAGTGGAGTAGAAGAAGGAAAAATCCTTACAATATTTCGACAAAAGGCAATGTTGTGCCATCAAAGACTAGGATATGTTTGAGAGAAGATCATTTGACTACTAAAAGGGAATGATATGGTAGAAGGTATGTCTAATTCCTCTCTATATGTTTCTTTATGTGGACATCGTTTATATGGGAAGAGAAATTGGATAAGATTCTCCTCTAATTACATGATGTCAGAGGGAATATTATAGTTGGTGTAGAGTGATGTGCTTGGACCTTTGTTAGTTCCATCATTTGGTTAGTATTCGTATTATGTCACATTTATAAATGGATTATCAAGGAATACATGGATTCATTTCATGAGGAATAAATTTGACATATTTTATAAATTCAATGTGTTTATGGATCTTTTGGAGAATCAGATAGAGAAGAAAATCAAGGTGTCACAGATAGATTATGGTAGAGAATTATGTACGAATGAATTGGAATAATTATTTAAGAAATGTGTGAGGTTTTGGATGTATTTTTTATAAAGGCGAATGGAAGAGCCGTTTCTCATGGAATTTCTGATCGTATCAAGTATTTCTGATTACATTTAGTGCCATTATTTTTTTACTTCGTGAAATTCACATGAAATAGTTGTGGAAAGGGATGCTAATGAAGTTCTATTTTTATTCTTCTTGGAGATTTCTAGAGGAGAATTGTCTATTTCTTTTGATCGTTCGAGAAAAATAAAAAATAAAAACATTATACGGTTCACCTCTAGAAATATTCAACAACAATATGAATAATTGTGGAAGTCTCTGATTTATTTTATTTTTATGTTTAGGAGAGTAACAAACTATTCCCAAATGAATCTAGCTACAATGATGTTATTTTATTTGATTTCCTATAGTAAATTTATCAATGTCTTCGTAGGTATGTGGTTTTGAGGGTAGAATTTCGGCCTATGGATTGCAATGAAAGGAAAGGATTTTTCCTATATGTATTCACAATGTGAATCTGTAACATTCAACACAAAAATAGGACCTACAACAATGGATAATGAAAACCACCTTTTTGTAGAGACTTTTCCTTCTTCGATAAAATGAGACATGGTTGAGAAATTTCCAGTCTTGTAAGATAAGATGGACGAGGATAAATCATACAAGCTATGATTTTACATGTTTGGAGTAATAAAAGAAAAGGTTAAAGTTGGAATAAACAATAGATCATTCATTATTAGGGGAGAATGTAGCAAGGAGTCACATAATCATAGCTGGATTGCTAGGAGGCAATGAAACTACAACACTCATATCACTTTTCCCAACAATGTCTTCTTCCAAGAGACAATGGTACAAATGAAGAATGAGGTTTTTCAAGTCTTTTTTCCGAAGGTAGAGGAATATAAATTGATAACCTTGTCAATATGGAGGTTGATTAAATTTTTATTGTTAAAATTATGATAAGACAAAACCATCCCATCAATTCTACAAAGTGTTGTGATGATTTAAGCTTTTCATAGGAAAAATATTTCAATAATGGCCATGGTAGTGCGAGATAATGAGAAGAAGGATTCAAGGGCTAGAAAATAACATATGAATCTTTTGAAAATTATAATGAATAAGTTGAGGCCACTACGGTTGAGCATATTTTGGGACTAGTGCATCATGTTCCAGTAACCATGAAGAGAGTTTCTATGTAGTGAAAAGTTATGGTGGCCATGATGAAGGGGAATGATTCCCCTTCAATGGACATGTGATGTTTTGATGATATATCATGTTGATATAGTTAGTGCAAATATTTTCAAAAGCTCAAATGAAGGTATAGATCAAAAGAAGATAAATATATAAATATATAGAGAGACAGGTTGTCTCGCTACATGGATGTGAAAATGGAGATGATTTCAATTATGTTGAGAAAGATACCAAGGAGAAATTTATATTTATGAGCAACACATGATAAATCGTAAACAATATTTTTTAATCCTAAACAACCCCAATTAAAGAGAAATCAAGTAATTAAATCTGTTATTAGTGTCAAATCATCGAAGTGAGACTCCACTACTCACATTCATGTCACTCTTATAGTAGTATTTTTCAACACATTTTAAACGATCATAATATGTAATCCATGTCAAAAAAACCACAGGCAACAAAAACACTGTGCCCAAAACAAGCATTATTTCCTAAGCAACTTTGAATCTTTCACTAACTCAAGTTTACCTTATAGATATCCCAACTTAAAACTTCACTTAGGTTTTCCTTGACCAAAACTAGAGAAACTACTCAAATGAGCCAACCATGGTAGTTACCCATGGTATTTTACCGTGGTATCCACCCTTGGTAATTACTCATGGTATTGTAACTAAATATGGCTATAAATAACAATCCTTACCTTCTAAGAAGACAAATTAGTTGACGATGTTGTAGTTGGAAAAATTTCCCTGATTTAATAAAGATTTATTCTTCAGTTTATGGTGAGAATTATTCAATGCATTGTTTCGGAATATTGGATGTTTTCTATATTATCTAGGTATTCAAATATCTAGGATCTCACCTGCCCCCAAGAAAAATCTTGATCAGTGGTACTGTTATAGCTCCAAATCTCACTCTTGAGGATTGTGATGTTGCACTTATGGCCTAGGGAAAACCCTCCTTCCAGACCTGGTCCAAAATTTAAAAAATAGTATTTTATTCCCTATACGCGACATTGCCTTGAGCTAAACGTGTGTGTACACGGGTCTATGTATACCCAACCTGCTTATATGTCTTAAGACACTTAAAAAAATTAAATATCCTTAATTTTTGGCTGAGATCATAGGTTTCAAATCTTGATTACCTATTGGTGCCCATGGCCCAACTGTTCCTAACGAATTCCCATGTAAAAAACTACTTTCAGAGAAGTATAAAAATTCTTTAATGGGAAGGTCTAAGGGGGAGAGAGGAGAGAGAAAGATTACTTTGTTGAGATTTCTCTGACTGGGTCTGAAGATCCTAGTGCCTCCTGCACTTTCCCCATTTATACGAAACACTTGTTTCCTTGTGTGATGATGTCTATCTACTACTTGAGATATCATGGAGTAAGTCATGGAAGGAGTTTGTTAAAGGCTTGAGACTGGATGAATCCGGAGGACGGTTCCACTTGGAGCCTGTGAAAGGACGAATCAGGTGAAATTATTCCTTTCTATACTTTGGCTGTCTATAATAAAAGAAACACTTGTCTTTGTTCCTAATATAAATCTTCTTCATGTTTGTGATATCAATGTTATTATGCATACATGAATGGTTGTTTACTTGCATAACTAACTACCTTTCAATATATTATGAAGATGATTTCCTTATGATGTTTAGTCCATATACTGTTATGCTTTCTTGGATTGCTTGTTTTGCATGTTGAAGGAGCAAAAGGAACTCCAAGAGGGTTTGGACCCTCGCAGAATCTTCTCAAATGAAGGACCCCTAGGTACGCCCCTTATCGTAGAGTTTTCTTATATTAGCATTATGGCTGTATGGAATGTGTGTTTCTCTCTATAGATAACCTTCGATCTGCTAGGGTGTTAGCCCAAGACCCTAGGGGAATTTATCCCTTAATAGAATTGGCGACTCCGTATGGGGCAATAGTATTGTTGTTCCTAGTTGGGGTTTATTCAAGCCAATCAGTGCTCAGCTATTTGTTTGCTTGCTGTTGTTCTGTATTGTATTCCTATAGGAACTTGAATTGTAAGTTTGATAATTTTCTTGAAACCGTTTTTTGTTTTTTCTTGAAATCTTTTATATACGCTATTTTTTTAGTTTACAGAAGCGTATATACACATGTTTCCTTAACTTAACCTGCATATACGCATGTTTCCTTAGGCTGAATCGCATATACATCGAGCTGTGCACTAGCATAATCACATATATATTATAATTTTCAAAAATTTTCAAATATTTTTGCTTCTGGAGGTCTGCCTGCTGGTCTGATTCAGTCCTGAACAATTACCTTTCTGTGTCAGTATTTAGTTTTACAGCAAGTATCTGATTTCAAATTCTCTCTGTTTGTGGAAAGTGTTGGTGTTATTTGTTTTTCATGCAAACATTAGCATTTTTCCTTAGGCATAAAATATTTCTTGCTAGGAATCTTGGCTGCTCTGTGTCTTCAGGGTAGAAAGATTGATTTCAATCATTGTATCAAGTTTTGTTTTGGTGACTTTTTGGTTTGCATGTCAAAACTGTATCTTTATGACCATCTAGTTTTCTTACTTTCTGGAAGTTGTTGGTTCACACTTTCTTGAAAGTTTTCATCTCAATCTTTTGGTCTTTATTGCTAAGCTCTTATTGCTTCTTTTTGATTGTTCAGAGCATTTCAAAACACATTTTTATTGAGTTCTCACTTGTTTTGTGTTGCAAACTCGCAAAGTGCTTCATTACCTATTCTTCGATCATAAAGTTTCAGTCTTGTTTAGAGCACTTTTGAAAAGTCATTTTTGTTTTGCGTGTGAAGAAAACTTCTTAAAACTTGGTTTTGCTTTCTTGAACTTGGTTTTGATATAGTTTCCCTTTTATGAGTGAAAGTTTATTTGTGTTTGTCTTGAAACTTGCTTTTAGTGTTTGGACGAAATGAGCATCAACAACTTATATTCTATCTAAACATTTTAAGTGGAAAACTAAAAATTGATAAACAAGTAACTTTAATTTCTCGATTTAAGAGTAGTTTTGAGTTTTGCATCAGCATGTACTTATTGCATTAGGATAAATTTGTGCATCTTTTTAGGCATCCATAGTTTTTTGAATTTTTGTGAGTGTGGAGCTCGAGTAAAAGAAAAGAAAAGAAAAATCTGTTGCTTTCTTTGAAGTTCCTCTGAACCTAGTAGAAATTTCTTTCATCGAAAAACAAAAACAAGTGCATTTGCACATAGTTTGGTTTTTATTAATTTCTTTTGCGTAAAAACACCACTAGTTTCACTTTCATGTATCCATTGACTTAAAGAAAAACCAATTTAAAAACAAGCACTAATTAAAATATACTATAACGTTTTATGATTGTCAAGTTAGACACACCAACAAGTTTTAGTATATTTTAGGGCCTTGGATTAGGAAAGTGGAGAGAAAACTCTGCAAGGCCATTTAAACTGTCAAACATAGAAGTCTAAATAGTGAGTGAAAATCCAATAGCATTAGGGAGACCAGGAAAGCTCCAGATCTGGGAGTTAATCATGAGGGTTTTTGAAGACAGGGAAGAGAGATACCCCCTCTCCTACTTGTCGGATCTTACCTCAAGACTGTTACGCTTGGCTTCTGACACGAGTTGGTAACCTTTGTTGCTACTCCTAGGGATCCACATAGGTGGCTGCGTAGGGGAATCATGTGGCACATGCGGTCGACGTTGTATCACTCTTAACGGTACTACTGGAGGGAACCCTTGAGAAGCTTGGGGCCTTGAACCGGTGCAGGCTATTGTTAGGAGGTTGGCATAACTTCCTCTAATAGCTTTGCTAATAGGAATGGGCCATTATTATCCCAGACTATCTTCGAAAGGCCCCTTACTTCACTTTATTGTGTTTTGGTGTCCCTTCCTAATCACCTGGAGTGGAAATACTTGGAAGTTGTTTAACTGGTTGACTTCTTTTAGGGACTTTTTAGTGAGTTCTCTTTGCTCCTTGTATATAGCTGGCTTTACGTACTTTTGTCTAGTCATGTTTGAACTTTGTGTTCTGAGTGGCTGGCTTACCACTCTGCTGATTTTGAAAGGCTTTTGGTCGTTCTTTCAGAAGTTGTGGAGTTGCCTCCTCAAGGGAAAAGGTTTTGATTGCCTATCTATCTTCCTTGAAAAGTTATTTCTACATTCCCGTAAGGGAAGGGTTTTTGAATCAGTTAGATATGGCCAATATTCCTAGAGAAACCAACCAAGGTACCCTCCCAAAAGGGGATCCTTGTGCTTTTCCTTTCTTTTGAAATGTTGGTACTCCCTTGATGGCCACTTTGAATATTCCTGGGTTGAATGTTGGACTACCCGTTTGGCTGTGGTCCACTCTGAATATTCCAAATGCTCTTGAAGCTTCTCAGTTGAATTCTTTATTTCAAGGGCATAACATGGGTGCTAATTGTTCATCTTCTTTCAAAGAGAAATCTGTGATTCCTTTTTCTCCTCCTTCTTGTAATAAGAAATATAAAAAGAGGAGAAAGAGGAAGCCAAAGAAGAAGAATAATTCTATCCGTTCATCATCAACCTCTGCAAGACACGTTGAAGATGATCCTTCAGCTATTGCAAGTCATGTTGGGGGCACGAGTCTAGTCACTGCAAGTCATACTAGAACTTCATCATCAACCTCTACTAGTCATGTTGGAGATGAGCCTTCAGCCACTGCTAGTCATGCTGGGGACACAATTCTAGTCACTGCAAGACATACTAGCAAAAAGTCAAGATCATCTGCAAGTCATGTTCAAGACTCTCTGCAAACCATTGATAGTCATGTTGGCAGAATGGAGGTTGCTAAGAAACTTGGACGTATAGGTTTTAAACCTAAGTTCCCTTGTAAGATATGCAAGGGAGCCATCTTACTCATATATGGCCTGGTATTCCAGAGGTTCAAAGGATATGGTAGGAGTCTAAAAGTACTTCTACTCCTAGATCTAATATGGTTTCTCATCAATCCCATCAACCATTGGTTGATAATGTCGTAGAGCCAGTGCAATCTCTGGCCGATTGCAATCCTCTTTTGGGGGGTGAAGTGCCTAACGCAAGAGTCTATTTGATTTCTACTACAAAGTCTTCTGGTATAGGGGGCATTTCAGTTTCTTCGAATGTTCCCCCTCCAAGTTCTAGGAGTGTTTCCTTTGATTGGGATAGCCTTGTCGAGCCTCGTATTCCTTCCACTGCACCTTTTCAAATAAAGTTCAAAGTTAATTCCACAAACATTTATCGATGTATGGTGGATGAAGGTTCCTCTGCAAGTATTATATCCTCTTTGACCTGGAAAGCTTTGGGTTCGCCAAAGTTCTTGATAGCTAAGAGTCATTTGTTAGCCTATCATAGAAGACCTAGTGAATCTATGCGTGCTCTTCCTCAATTGCCTATAACTTTAGGTGGGAAGACTGTCTTAATCGATATGATGGTGGTTGATAGCCCTTTAGACTTTAATATGCTACTTGGGTGTGATTATGCCTATGCTATGAATGTTGCGGTGTCTTAACTCCTTCCAGTAATTTGCATTCCTCATAACAGGAATATTATCACTATTGATCAGCTTGTATCTGATAATTACCAACCTAATTCAACTTTACTGCAGAATATCCCTTTGTTTTTTCCAAGTGTTCAAGTAGACTCTACCCCACTATGGGTGAATTATGTGGCATTGAATCTTCAATGTTAAATCGCTTCTATGAAGGACTCTTTGACCTATTATTTTCCTTCTTGGCACTTGGTCTCGGCAGTTGACCAAGAGATTCTTCCTATAGGGACATGGGACCCCTTAATTCCCTCTTTTGATCCTCGTAGTGCTCATGATTTCTCAGAACTTGTTTTTCCTTCACAGGAGGAACTCTTAGAAGCCATGAGTTTTGACTACCAAAGAATCCTTAGCCTGAGCCCTGCAAGGGGTTTGTTCAGATGAACTATTATTCATAAGCCATAAGGGTGTGTTGTTCCCTGTACCATATTGTATATATGAGGTACGCATTTTCAAGTTTTGTATTCTATAAAAACAGGATTTTATATGAAGTTTATATGTGGGATGTATTAACTTCTTGTCTAGTGTTCTCATTTATGTATACAAAACTTCGAAGATTTCTCCTTTGGAAATTTTTATGGTTGGTTCCTTCTGACAGGTATTGGTTTTTGAAACTAGCATACAGGGTAGGTTTCTGCATGCATTATGCACTTATCAGTTTCCTTTTTCATTTTTGCCTTAGGATCAACCCCACCAAGTTGTGGTGCAGAACCTTCTCATTGCTTAGAAGTATCATGACTTGTGTGGTAGAGCCTACCTTATCATGGGTGCCCTAGTTAGTACCTTATTGTCACTTGGCACTCATGACGATGTTTTTCCATAGGCTCAGGAGTCGTCTTTAGTCTCGCCATGACTTATGCACTCAAGACTGATTCCTCTTTGCTTCTTCACTTTATTACGGCCTTATACCCTAGAGGCTCCTTTGTGTTGAGTTGTACTACTGCATTGAATTTTGACCATTTTCACCTTTTGGCCTTGAGCCAGCTTCACTTGGACTCATGTTTAAGCCAACTTTTGACCATGACAACTACAAAACCAAACTTGCATACCTTTGACTTCTGCAACTTGACACACCTTGACCCGTGGAACGAACACATATTTCGGTGTCTTTGACTAGTTTTCACCTCCCTCCATTGAGCATAGGAATGTTCCAATCCCAGGAACTAGATCATCTGCTTCACTGACACTCGTTATTTCCACTGTACTATAACATTCTTTTATTCTTTTTCCAACTTAAAAGAAAAAGACAAAAAAATTATATATTCCAAAAAAGAGCAAGAATGGGACAATATTTCCACTTATTGTTGGAAGCTAGAGTCAGTCATGTCGCCCTTAAATAAAGCACTCAAAAAAAAGTATCCTCGGTTTGGGCGGGATTTAGTTCGACTTAGGTACGTCTTAACCTTGTTACTGAGTCAATTCTCCCCCGATTGGTTATCTCTTCCAATCGTATGAAGGGTTCGTTCATGCCACCTACAAAACGAGCTTATACAGAGTCATCATATGCTGCCACATAGTCACATTGAGTCATAATTTTGTTCAAGGGAAGTTAGCCTGAGTCTGCCTCTCTGCAATGTCTCTTGACTCATTTTTCAGTCAACCATCCCTGGTTGTCAGTATCATGTCTATCATCACATCAACTATATTGGTCCTTTACTCGTGCTAGTTTGAGAAGGTCTCCATTGACCTCTTGTTGGTGAGTCTTGTCCTTATCGACGATGACATCCTGCTCTGAGAATAGGCCTAGAGCTGCACCCTGGCCCTATTTTCATTATTGATAGGTCACCTTGTGGTCAGCATCGATTAGTATCATGGGCTTTTGACTAAGTGGTTTCCCTTGTGTTCGACATCAGCTTACATTATCACACATTGAGATTCATGCAATACCTTGGTTTCCATTTGACCCTGTTGGTGGATACCTCGCCTATGTGTTAGCTTTCATTATTGGTTGGTTAAGAGGGTTTCTACCATGCGCTAGCCATATCTTGTGTACACTCGAAGCGTACTTCGGTCAAGTTACTACATCTTTTCCATCCGATTCCTTCCACATTATTGGCCTACGGGTTACACTCATGCTAGATTGAAGAACAATGTCTTAATGCCTTCCTTCTAGTGATTCTTTCCTTATCGACTTTGACTCATTGCTTTGGGGAAAAGATCTAGAGTCCATTAGGCAGTACCTTGGGGTTTGTAGTCATTAGTGGTAGATCCTTCACTATTAACAGTGGGAAACCATCATTGTCTCTTGACTGATAGATTCTTACAGGTGTTTGACTCCAACTCATCCATTCACACTTGTTAGATTATATTAGGTACCTTGATGCTTATTATCATTATCAGTGAGTAGTCTTGCGTTTGTTAATGGTATACATCAATGACTGGTAATCAAACTATTTCTCACATGGTCGACTTCAGATCATTTATTCCCATCCGATTACGGTGGTTGGTTAAGACCTCAGGTTGTATCAACATTCATTGGTTCAATTGACATTTGCTCATGTTGCTACTAGTTGATACCACTCCACCTTATATGTTGCAGTCAATCATCGCGACATTTTATATGGTGGCACTTGAGTTTGCAGTGTAGTACCATCTTACTCCATCATGTTCATTTGGTACCTTTTGGGATCAGTCTTTGATATCATTGATTCCCTTCATCCTTCAACATCATCGACATTCTTATATGTGACATTTAGACATGTACTTGTACGATCATGATCAGATGATCCATTATGTATTTTCTAGTCTTTTATACTTGTATACTTAGTGGATCCTCTTGTACTTGATATGTGGACATGCTGTACTTTCTCTGAGCATGGGTATGCCCACCTCAGATAGTGTTTCTTTCTAATCTCCTTTTGTGGTTTTGCAAGCTGAACTCTGGTGAAGTCCTTCTTAGTTTTTGACAGATTTCCTTTCCATGTACTTTCTTAATACATTTCGACCATCATGTACCCCTTCTGACCTCATATATTAGGGGGCATATGTTATAGCTCCAAATCTCACTCTTGAGGTTTGTGATGCTGCACTTATGGCATTTGTGATGCTGCACTTATGGCCTAGGGAAACCCCTCCTTCTAGACCTGGTCCAAAATTTAAAAAACAACGTTTTATTCCCTATACGCAACATTTCCTTGATCTAAACGCGTGTGTACACGGGTCTGTGTATACCAAACCTGCGTATATGTCTTAAAACACTTAAAAAATATAAATATCTTTAATTTCGTGTGGAGATCACAGGTTTCACCTGTTGATTACCTATTAGTGCCCTGGCCCAACTATTCCCAATGAATTCCCAACTAAAAACTACTTTGGGAGAAGTATAAAAAGGCTTTAATGGGAAGGCTTAAGGGCAAGAGAAGAGAGAGAAATATTACTATGCTAAGATTTCCCTGACCAGGTCTGAAGATCCTAGTGCCTCCGGCACTTCCCCCATCTACAGGAAACCCTTTTTTCCTTGTGTGATGATGTCTATCTACTACTTGAGATATCATGGAGTAAGTCATGGAAGGAGTTTGTTAAAGGCTTGATACTAGACAAATCTAGAGGATAGTTCTGCTTGGAGCCCGTGAAAGGATGAATCAGGTGAAATTATTCCTTTCTATACTTTAGTTGTCTATAATAAAAGAAACACTTGTCTTTGTTCCTGATATAAATCTTCTTCATGTTTATGATATCAATGTTATGATTCATATATGAATGGTTGTTGAATTGCATAACTAACTACCTTTCAATATACTATGAAGATTATTTATTTTTGATGTTTAGTCCATATACTGTTGTACTTTCTTGAATTGATTGTTTTGCAGGTTGAAGGAGAAAGAGGAACTCCAAGAGGTTTTGGACCCTGGCAGGATCTTCTCAAATGAAGGACCCCCAAGTACGCCCCTTATCATAGATTTTTTCTTATATTAGCATTATGGTTGTGACGAATGTGTGTTTCTATATATAGATAACCTCTCATCTGCTAAGGTATTAACTGAACACCCTAGGGGAATTTATCCCTTAACAGGTACCAGAGCAGGTGATTCCTACCCTATTGATTTTTTTGGGGGAATTTTATTTTTTTCACTATGATATTGAATGGAACCCTTTGGTACCATGGTTTTTAATTCCCATTATATTACCCAAAATTTTTGAATCCATGGAATAATCAAATGGATTGTACAGACACCCATTCCTGTGTTTTTTTTGCAACATCACCCACGATGTCATATATATTTGACAAGTAGCTCCTACTTTGATCTTGTTAAGGGATTTTCAACAAAAATGGATTATTGGATCAAGTAATACTAAATACTAAATTGTTGAGGAGAACATGTTTAGTGGTTCTCACTATGTGGATTCCATTCCACATATCTCCTGGCCACTTAGCGAGAGCATATATTGTGCATAATATTTGTTCTTGAATCTACCAGGAGTGGGTATAGATTTGAGATATTCATCAAATTTGGTTGCAAATCTAAGGGATTTTTTGTACTTTCACACCTTGAGATGGTCGATTGATGGATCTATCAAAAATTTGTGGAACATCATTAGTTGATGGTCATTTCCTCTCTTCCTCAAAATCGACACCATCAAAGCTAAAAGGATCTGAATGCTTGGGCTTGGTACCAGATTGTAACTAATCCAAATTCTCGAGGGGTCAATATGATAGATATTTAAACACCAAAAGAGGATAGAAAAAATTGAATATTACAAAAAAAAAATCACTGAATAAGTCTCAACCTAAACTTAAAGATAACTCTTTATTAAATCAGGAAACTTCCCCAACTACATCATGGTGGAATAATTTTTCTTCTTACAAAGTGAGGCTTGTTATTTATATCCTTGTTTAGTTACAATACCATGGGTAACTATCAGGGGAGGATACCATGGGTAAACACCATGGAAAAATACAATGTGTAATAACCATTGATGGAAACAACTTTCTATTAAGATCACTGATCAACTTGATTGTTGTTCTAGAATCTACATGAATCATTCTCATCAAGCCAATCTTAGGCAAAGTGACCTCAATTATGAAAATTGAAAAATTAAATATGTAATAGTTCCTTGTCCCTTATAATTATTATTAGACTCCCTGGATGTTGGAGCAAGATTCATGAATTAGATGGTATTCCTTTTACTTTCCTCTTCTTGTATTGAGCAACAAATGTGTTGGGTGTGGAGCCTGATTATCTTTTTAATTTAGATGTATCACCGCATTGTACCCCATTTCGTAATGTGGGAGCAACACTATCCATAGATGTGAAGCATCGGGGGGCGACACTGATCATTTGGAGCCCCCCTAGTGAGGGATCAGGGGCAGTGCCCCCAAAGCTAAAAATAGATGTAAAATTGCCTTGTAAAATGTTGTAATTTTGTAGTCAATCTTGGTCGTTCATTAAGCAAAGATCCGACGATACAAGTTATATGTTTAATTTAGAGTTCTTTTCCCTAGAAGGAAACCCCTCACTATATCAGAGGTACTTGTATTGTGTCTATGTAGATATGTATTCTAAACGAGAATGCTAAAGGAGATTGTGTGAAAGCGAAGAAGAAATTACGACAGATGTGTTATAGGTTGTATCTCTTCATTTTGTTCGGTAATATAAAAGGAAGGACTGGCTGTTTTTCTATGGACGTGGCCCAAATTAGGTAAACCATGTATATCTATGTCCCTCTTGTTCTATGTGTTTATATTTATGCATTATATTTTATGTGTTCCATTATTGTATAATATATAATTTTCCAACAAAATGTAGAGGGTTCTCCTCCTTCATGTGTTTGAATTCTCTCTCTAGAAATCATTATGGTCTCTTATTGAGTAAAATTTCCCACTAGATAACTAAATGTGGAGAACATTTCATTGTTGCTAATAACTATAATAAATGTTTCCAAAATTGGAGGAAAGGCTCTAAGAGCAATGAGTGTCAAAATTGGTGTTTCTAGGAAAACTAGTGTCTATTCAGAGTTGCTAGTCCCACTAAGATGGGTAGCTATCTTAGAAACGAACAATTCAAAGTAACTTGTCTTTTCCTTTATGAGAGATAGATAAGGGAGAAGCAGAGAGCACCAACCTCTGTCTTTCGCTTGGCTCCTTGCTTGTTTCTTCTTTCCCTTGATAGAGCTTTCACCACTCCTTTCTCACTTGTCCCGCTTCAAAGAACAATTGTAGAGTGAAAGCAAAAAAATACCATAAAAGAATAGAGATCTACAACCATAAAAAATGTAGAATCAGATGGACATTAACCATACAAAAGCATACAAAAATACAAGATTCAGAAATATACAAGTATATGGAGGAAAACTCAAATAGATTTATTGATAGAAGTATTAGAAGAGAGGATTACAACCCAGATGTTTGATCCAACGCCATCCTCTCAACATGAAAGCCCTCTTCACCTAATGAAAAGCTAGATCACCCAACAATACAATGCTTCACAAAGAAACCAATAGCACTTCCTTACAAAATACAAAATTCCAGCCTCTGGATCTCTAGGATGAGGGATCCATATATATATGTTGTAAATGGTTGAGTTAGCTTCTAGGTTTTTGATTAGTGTCATTTCGTTGATAGTTCTTGGTTCCGCTTGGAGATTTCATAATCTCTTACTCATCCCTAGGAAAATTCGGAGAGGCAAGTGTCATTTGAGTAGTTTCTAGAAGATTCTTTGAGTTTCCACCTAGCAAACTGGCTCTGCCATTTGTCTACACTCGCTCATTGCACCCTATAGAAGGGATTTTTAGTATGCATCACACCCTTTGTGTATAACAGGTGAGATGCATCGTACCCTTAGAACTGAGCAGTCTGTATGGTCCAGTTTTGAACAGTTCTAACCAGTTTTTCATGGAGAACTTCTGGGAAATTATGTAATTAGTTGACCTTGATATTTTAGGGTGTGAAACAACACTTTTAGGGGTTTAGAAGTCCTTGTTTTATGGACATATGTGATTGGGGTTGCAGTGCCCAAATATGTCTATAACAGTTGCCCCCTAAAGCATGAGGTCATAAATCTTCTGATGTCAGGTGAAATGCTTTATCATGAGGATTCGAGGTTTTTTGAGCTGCAAGGTGACCTGTAATAAGATACAATACAATACATTATGTTCATAATATTTTCATGATCTAGCTAAGGTGGGCATTCCCATGCTCAACTTTAGAAATTCTTTTTCATGTACATAGGAGAGACAATTGTTTGTGTCGCAGACTGATGATTCTGGTAGAGCCATCATACTTTAGCTTGGATGATTATCTGTGCAGCTATGGAGTACATTTGATGTCTTTATTTTCCTAAATATATCATAGCTCGGATGGATGAATCTAGATCCGGGGTCTTCAAACTACTTCAATCTTTGCCTGAAGTACAAGTCGATCCATGTGAAAAGATGTTCTAGTGTCGAACATGGAAAGACATCCCTTGATTACCAATTAATGATGTAAATTGTTAACAGGTGTGAGAGGAATCACCGATAATAATAATGACCCTCGAGGCATTGCAGTACAATTAAAGTGGCATAAATACATGAGTCAATGTCGAACACCATGCAAAATCTTTTGGCTGAAGGCCATTGATGTAAAACTATCACCTGAAGTGAGAAACTTGCCATTGAGGCATGCAAGCTTCAAAGTACTAAAAGGGTTGTTCCTAAGTCAACTTCTTGGATAATGAGTTGATGTCGACAAGAAGTGACTCATCGTAGGAGGGCCTTAATGAATCCCACATCTACGACACAAACGGAGAAAATTATTTGGTGGAGTTTAAAACGATCTAATGATACAAGGTTCAGGGTGGCAGTCATAAAAAAATGGAGCGTGAAGGTATTGTAGTGGATGAGGCATTAGCTGGGCTGGTGAATTCTCTGAGTGACTTCTCTTGAACATATAGGTGACACTGAAATGGATTTGTAGCATTAACCCCAAAAATGGATTGTACATAGGACCAATGGTGACATGACCGGTGAACGAAATAACCCAACCTGACTCAATCATGGTGATGGAGTGAAAATGTCATGTTCAAGAGCGACCTGCTACCAATGAAGTTCTTCAAGTTTCCTTCCCTTTTTCCACAGTCATTGATGACTAGTACCTATTTATTTTTGTTAAGCTTGAGGAGGATAACATATGCTTGTTCTACAATTTTCCCTCCGGGAAAACCTGTCGCTATGTTTTAGCGAGCCTAGTGACAGTGAAACTCGCTCTTGTTCGTATGGACAAGTTTGTCGCTATTGTTTTAATGAGTTTAATGACATAGATAACTCAGTCCTTTTCAGTTTTATAGAGTCTAAAAAGAGATGGAAAGGGAAATCCAGTAGTCCTTTCTCATAGTATAATCACTTAAGTCTGAAAAAGTATAAAATAATACAAAAGGGATGACTTTTTCGAGCACTTTAGTGAGTTAAAAAAGACAAGCACTCGATATTTTTGTGTAGAGGAGGGATGTCACTTCCAATCACTTTAACGAGCTAGAGAGGCCAATTGCTCGGCAATATTTTCTGATTTTACAAGTCTAAAAAGAGCTTAAAAGAGATTCATTTTTTGGGAACAAGTGATGTTTTCGGGTAGCAGCTAGTTCCAGGTAAGTTTGGAACTTTTCAATCACAGCAATGTAAAGATGGTGGCTAATAAAATCAATCATCGCAATTGTTCTTCAAAAGGGTAAACAATCACGTTGAGGCATATGATAGGCTAAAAGAGTGGAGGTGATGGTAAGAACACGACCAAGGCTCAAAAACTAATAGCGATGCGATCACAAAGGTTATTTACCAAGGGTGGATTCATTTTTTAATGAGCTTGAATCTTTTGGAAACTTTCTTAGAGCTAGGTTTATTTTTTAACGAGCTTGAACTTTGCGGAAACGTTGCTTGTGTTAGTCATCCTTAAGGATGTCTCGCATTAGTAGGTTCATTTTTTAAGGAGCTTTCCTGATGCAAAACTTTGCTCCGAGCCTTTTGTATGCAAGCTAGGAATGACCAACTACTATCCTAAAGGCTAATGAACTACTGAGGTTAGGTAGGATAGCTTCTTACAAAACTTTTCCTTTGCTTTGTTATCGACGATGGTCCCGACAAAGGTGAATGGTGGATTAGACCAATCACCTAACATAAGCAATTCAAGTTAGTAAAAAATACGGGGTTGGAGTGATGTTGGTCACTTTTCACTTGCATAAAAAAGGGTTGCATGCCCCAGGTAAAAGAAAAGTAGAGTTTCTAGGTTACCATATGGAAGTTATTTCATTAAAGCAAGGTTGTTTCGTCCACGCCATAGAAAAAAAAAATTCCTTGGCTCTATCCATCAAAATAGACAAAGGTGAAAGGTGTGGATCCACTACCAATCACATAACCTTTTATGAGGAAATCTTATTCCACACTGATCCCATATCCTAAATGGATGGGTGTGTTAGACTAGTCATATATCCTACGAGGAAACCTATCTTTTATCTACGGTTTTCCTACCGAAGCAAGCCAGGATGCATGCCCCCTGGGTTTTGTCACATTCACCAAATCACTCACGATCATCAGGCAGACAGATTGGAGGTTGATGAGACATTCCTTGTGCAAAGAGACCATTTAGGGATGGCATTTGACTAGTAGCTGTGTTCAAACCAGGGAATGAAAGCTGGTCAATGAGTTGGATCATTCTGCCTTCATACGGGAAACGCATCACCTGAAAGAGTGAGGAAACAATATCTCCCATACTATAAATGTAGTCAAACCCAAGTAGTTGATTGTAATCTAGAGGCCCTTGGACTACCAACACGTTCAGATGAATGGTTTTCCTTCTCAAAGTTATAGGAAAATTTGGAAGTCTAGATCTTCTCCCGAAGTACCTGCAGTTCTTAAAACATGTGTATCTTTTAAGAACTATGTAATGAGATACTTCTTCATAAACTAGAAAAACATGAATCAATTTCCCATATTATGTATGAAGAAAGTGCTGAAGGAAATGAGAACATGAGTGAGATCTTATTGCAAAAATAGAGTAATGGAAAAAGATGACAATGAAATGAACCAAATGTTGAATCAAGACAACAAACTCCAAAGCTCATGCAAGAACTAGAAATCTGTGTTTTCGGGGCTATTGAAGGGTCTCTTCCTCAAGTCATGGCACCAGAGGCAGGAAGTGAGGCTAAGGCACCTACTAACAACCTTATGGTGATCATTTTTCTCCTTGCTAACCTACTAGCTGAAAGAAGGAACATATGGAAACAATCTAACATACAACCAATCCAATCTAAACTATTGTAATTGAAATGCAGCTGCTTAAGCAAATGAACAATCAAACTATGAATCTATGCTAACATACATGTACAATAAAGAGGAGCCTTGGTTGCTAGGGTTGGGCCCTAACCCAAGAGCTTTAGCCCTCTGAGCTAATCCAGTGCTGGCTCAAAGCAAAACTCATTATTATCATCAAAACAATAGATTACATAAAAAAGTGTCACAAATCTTGCAGCTTGAAAATAGAGTAGAGTTTTATAATAAAAAATCCAAACCCTACTGAGGTCCTAGGCCTCTCCCCTTTACATCTGAAGTTTCCAATGAATTCCTTAAAATTAGGGAGGCTTGGCTCCCAAGCTCGGGATAAAATAGTTCTTTGTCTTTCACTAGCTTGACTTTCGTCTAGTCCTCATGATTTGGTTGTTTGCACTTTGAGTTCATGGAGGAATATTCAAATGCAGGGGTAATAATTGAGGAGAATTTATCTCCTATAATTCCTCTCCCTTGTCCCATTCGAGTTTTGACCAAGGTCTTTGCCAAAATTCCTTGCTTTTATCATTTAATCCTTTATTAAATGGACATTATACCTTAAAGCAAAATATTCTACTCAAACTCATCTCACAAACAAAATATAATCAAAAGTATGCAATAAGTTGTGAGAATAGTTGGTTTGACTAAGCTAGGAGGTCAATTAAGGCCCATATAATTACCCAAAGATGAGGCTCATCATCACCCCCTATTGAAAGTGTTTATCATCCTATGAAAAACTTAGTCAATATCCATGTCCTCCATGGCTCTGGTAACATCTCTGACCTCCCATGCCTCTGTTCTGCTCTCTTCTTCTTATTCATGGAATCTTTATTTCTTTTCTACTTCTTCCCACTGCTTCCTTTACTCTTCTTATTTTCTCCCTTCTAGCATCCTTAGGAGTAGTGGTGGACTAAGTTTTAGGCCTATATAATTGACCTTCAACGTTTGCATTGATTTCTTATACATAGATGTCCTATTGAGTGCCTCTATCAACCTCTGAGGGCAGTGATATTCCTTGATCTTCAACCTGTGTTGAAGTGTGTTCCGTCTCCTTAGGTATGCATGTATACTATCATCTCCTAGCATCCTACACATATCCTGAAAATGTGAAATTTCTTGCTCTTGGGCAACAAGATATCGAAGTTCCAACTTAGGGTCATTCTCAATCAAATTATGGGTGTTGATTATGGCCATGGCAATTTATTGTTGAGCTTTAATGGAAAGAGGTTCATTCTTCTCTCTAGCTAATATTATTTTCATCTCTACAGCCCTTGACTCCTCATGGTTCATCCATGGTGCCAAAGCCATTAATTGTAGATCTCCTAGCTTGGCATTAGGATCCTAAATATTCATGTATGTGAGTGACATGTTGTGCAAATAAAACTCAGCCATGTTGGCCCTATCCTCTAGTGCACTTTGATCACAAATATCAATAAATTTCATGTAGTCCTGAAATGGCATGGTGCCCCTTTATGCTAGTATTTTAATCTTAAAATGTAGCCACTATTCTTTGAGGTAAAGAGCATAGGATTTAGCTGGCATCCTACACTGGATGCCCTCCAAGGAGAGGCTGGCCATACATGCTAGTCCGTTCTCTCTTTCCTGTAGCTATCCCCTCCACCATCCATTATCCCTCTGAAGTTGGTCTCTCATGATTTCTTCTTTGTCCCTTAAGCCACTTAGATATTTTCTATTTCTCTGAGCTTCTCTTCCATGTGCCCAACGTATTCCACCCCTTTTGACTTAGCCATTTGCATCCATCGGTGGGTTTTGGCCCTCTCCTTCTCAATTTTGAAAAACAATGGTATGACAATTTTTTTAGGTATCACCCTGCCTCCTTCAATAAGATAATAGTAGGAGCCTAGGTTAGGTTTGGAGATTGGTTCCTTTGTTTCAGGGTATTCTACTTTTGTTTATTGTTGCTCCCCTACCTTGTCTTCTAGTGTCTATGCTTCCTGTAGCTTTTGCAGAGTATCAAGTAGGACTGTTTTTGCTTCCTGTAGGTTTTGCTGTGGATTCTGTAGGATGGCCTTACCCTTTAAGGAAGTTGATTTGGTACTAAGCCTCCTTACATAGGTGATCGGTGACTTTGGGGAACGAATTTTGTCTCTTGGTATAGGGGACTCTTCAATCTCAATTGGAATTTTTGTTCATACTTGTGGCTTCTGTTGTTTGATTCTTGTGCTCTTTCTTGTTTTGAAATATAGTGGGGCTTGCCTCCTTCTTTTCCCTTTTTGCTTGACTAGGTTGTTGAGAGAAGTGAGGGCAGCTATTGCCTCCCTCTCAACAGCCTCTAGGGACACCCTATTTGATGCCTCTTTGTGTTCTTCCCTTCCTCTTTCAATGCTTTCTTCCTCTCTATTTTTCTAATCTCCTTCCTCTTGTTTTTCTTCCTCATCTCCATCAGTTTCTTCCTTAGTTTCCTCCTCTATACCATCATCGTCCTCCTTCTCCTCTCCCTTTTCTTCCTTTTCTTCATCATGTTCCTTTATATCAGTTTCTTCTTCATCCATCTCAGTATCCTCTGGGGACAACCTATGTGTTTCCTCTTTGTGTTCTTCCCTTTCCATTTCATTGCCTTCTTCCTCTCTACCTTTCTTCTGTCCTTCCTCTTGTTGTTCTTCCTCATCTCCATCAGTTTATTCCTTAGTTTCCTCCTCTATCCCATAAACATCATCCTCCTCTTCTCCCTTTTCTTCTTTTCCTTCATCATGTTCCTTTGTATCATTTTTTTCTTCATCTATCTCCTCCCTATCTATATCTATATCTTCTTCTTCTTGTTTTTCCTCCTCCTCACTATCATAGGGACTAAAATCATAAGTGAGAGTTTTGATGTCATCCTTTGCTAGAAAGTCTCTGAAGGCTTACCATGTTATAGGGATTTTGAGTTTTTGGAGAGCATCCTCAATGAGGATCATGGTCAACCCATGATGAGCCAATTGTTGGGAATTCCCTTCCTTTTCTATGTTGATGGAGTCTATGAGTGATTGCATTAAGAAATACGGTATGTTCAGTCTTTGGTGAACCAATGTTTCTACCACCAATCTTATTTCTTCAAGGATCCTAAAATGGTAGCCATAAACAACACTATCTACCATCACATGAGATATATCTGATTAGTTGGTAACCTACCTCACTCCATGGGTATGGAAGACTATCGCTCCTTACTCCATTTTTGTCCTCTATGGGTTCTTCACCTTCTAAAAAGAATTTCCTTTTTGCCACCTGACTGTCTGCTTTGTCTTCTTTTCTCCATGGAATTCCTAGGGGAAGTTTCGTGACCATATTGATGAGATCTGTGGTGAGATCTATCGTGAGGCATCTAACTAAAACTGTGGCATGGGTTATGCTCTGTGGAGTGAGGGAATGAGCAAATTCTTGAGCCACCTCATCATCATACCCTATGAATTTTTTGAAGAACCCCATCCAGTTGTGTCTTGTAAATATTTCAATCACTTGGGGGTGTTTTTGTATCCTCATAGTGTTTGTGGGTTCTATCCTATTAAACCCTCTTGTCATCTTTCTTGTGAGGTTTGAGGAGAAAATGAGAGGGTTGACACAAAATTTCTAAATTTAAGAGGAAAACATAGTTTACTGTGTATGCAATACATCTCCCACAGTTACTAAATTCACTAGATTTTAGAGCATTTCTAGTTCATTTTCTTGTAAATGGGGAAGGATTTGTATAGCCTGCCTCCTTAGAATGGTGGCAGTGGAAAATTACCATGATATCCCTTTTTGAACTCTTCTCTTCCTATCCTATAGACTGCCCATGTGTATCCTGTAGACTAATCCAATAGACTGTATCCTACAGTCTCTTCCTCTAGGAATTCCTATGCATTCTCCTATAGAAATTCTATTGTAGAATGATTGATCCTTGCTTTGGGTGGGTGGTGAAAGCTATGAGAGTGACTTGAATGAGGGATTTTCAAGGAGGTGAAATGCATGAATGCATGCAAACTATGTTTTATTTCCCTTTATGGTGTTTCGAGGTGAGGTGATGTGCTAGTAGCAGAGGTACATTGCCATTTTTAGACCGTTGGTCCACACTACAACCTCATCATGTCCCACTCTTCGTAATTATCTCCCACCTCATAGATCTATAGTTAGCCACTTCTTGTCCTACTCCTCTTTTATCTTTCAGTTGACTGCAACCACGTATGAGAGGACACCTAGTTTGCATTTGATGACTAAGCGAAGGTGGCAAGTTAACTAGCCACAATTTCACTTATAAACCAATTATCTTGTAACCCTTACAACTTTTGATTAAATGATGCATTTGAGTGCGTGAGTGGGATACTTACCTGTGCTTTTGATGCCATGCTGCAGTTCTTGAAGATTAGAGGTGTTGCTTTGTTTATTTGTTGCATGGTAATTCTTCTACCTCCTCTTGCTATCTGCTGATGGTTTCTTGGCTTTTGTAGGTATCTCTAACTAAAGATATGATGTTGTTGCTACTGTGGAGCTCTTGGATCATCCTAGTGAAGTCCTGTAGATGATGATTGACATTCTGTGGGATAGGCTACTACAGAATGTCCTATAGTTTCTTCTCCCTCAAAATTCCTTAATCATGTAATTGTTTGTGGTTGTGAGGATGTTGCAATGAATGGATAGGAGTAGGATTGTGTGTGGAGAAAGGGACATTCCGGTAATGCTCTTACGCTCCTTTGTTTTTCCTTTTTCTCTTTTCATAATTGGCAGAAACTTATCTATTTTGTTTTTGAATGGTGAGTGTAGGGATGATGATAATGGACAAGGTGAGGTGTTAGATCATGTCTAGGATGAATTTTAGGGATCTAGAAATCCTACCATGTGCACTCGGATTGATTCCTGTAGGTTTTCTAGGTCGTTGTAATTCCTACAAGATTATCTTGTAGGTTTTTAGGAGATCGTGTAGGAATACATGGGATCTTGTATAAGACACAACCTTCACATAAATTGAAGCAATGGAGTGGAAAAATGATAGAAACAATGGAGGGATGCATGGTAAGGAGTGGAGGAGATGGATATGTGTGAGGCAGGGTTCCCTTTGGATCATCTTTTTTCTCCTTGATTGTCTTTATCAGCCACTTGCAAATAACAATTATATATTTTTTTCTCTCTTTTTTTTTCTTTTTTTGAAAAATACCTAAGCTGCCTGAGAGAGGTTTTGACCCTAGATGTTTTCCCTAGCTATCTAAAGGAATGTTTTCACCCAGCGATAATCTTATTCTTCTTTTTTCCTTTTTCATCATTGGGCCGCCACACGAGGTTTTCAACCCAAAGATGGGACTCAAGCACATCATGGAGGTTTCCACCTAATTCCTTATTATTTTTTTCTTTTTAAGTGATTTGATGAGGGAGGATCTGGAACTTACTCTACCATCATCATTGTTTTATTGATACTATCAATGAACTCTTGCTTTGATAAAGGCTTTCAATCGGTATCCATTGACAAGCAATATAATGGCTTCTTCATCTATAGTTCTGATTTGAACTGGACCATTATCTTGGCATCTCTCTACCACATAAGGTCTGAGAGCCATCTTGTCCTTAGCTTGTCCTTGATGTCTTTATACCTAGAATCATATAACAATGCTCAATCGCCCTCTTGAAATTACTTATCCTTAATATGTTTATCATGCCAGATCTTCCTCTGAAGTTGCACTATTGTTGTATGTAGGAGGGCTTGCATTCAAAATTCATCCAAGCCATTCAATTATAGCAATATTTCTTTCTGTGCATGCCTGAGATCCAAATCTGGTTGGGCTACCATCCTCAATGTGTTATATTCAAACTCAATGGAGAGAAAAGCCTTTTTCCCATCAACTAACTCATAAAATCCATTCAAACAGAACAATCTTTCTTTTTATGTATAACTGAGATCCAAATCTAGTTGGGATACCATCCTCAATGTGTTATATTCAAACTCAATGGACAACAAAGCCGTTTTCCCATCGACCAAATAATAAGGTGTAAATATAGTGGTGGTCTTCCATGTGGTATTATAGGCCCAGGTGGCCTCAACTAGCCTCTCTGCCTAATCATTCCTGTTGCTACTCACTACCTTGGTAAAGATGCCCTCCAGTGCCATGTTGGTCACCTCCACTTGCCCATTAGCTTGTGGGTGATAGGGAGTGGATGTCCTATGCTTGATTTTGTGATTTTTGAGCAGTTCTTCAATCATGTTGGAGGTAAACTGACTACCTCGGTCTGTGACTAGCTCTCCAAGGTACCAAAATTTGTAGAATACATGCTCCCTTAGCAACTCATCCACCTTCTATTTTGTTTGCTACCTTAATTGCCTTGGTTTTAGCCTACTTAGTCAAATAATCAGTGCACACAATAATGTATTGTTCTTTCTTTGAAGGAGGGTTGATAGGCCCAATGAATTCCATGCCCCACTTATCAAATGGCTCGAAATTCACTTGAGGCTGTAGGGGCATTTGATCTCTTGGAGTAGGATTTCCCATCTGCTGGCACTGATAACACTGGCTAGTGTAATTTTTCACGTCCTGATGAAGAGTGGGCCAATAATAGTCTGCTTGTAACACTTTGAATGTTGTCCTCTTTCCTACAAAATGATCTCCACAAGGTCTATCATGACAGGTCAGAAGGATGTAAAAAAAATTCTCTTCCCTTACATACCTTCTCAATATTTTACCTATGCCAAGTTTGAAATGATTGCGCCAATCCAGGTGAAGGGGGAGCATTTCAAAACTATCTTTCTCTTTTCTTTGGAGGGAAAGTTTGCTGGGAACTGTGCTGATACTAAATAGTTTTCTATATCAACAAACCATGGAAGAGAACTAAAGTAGCAAACAAGCACTCATCTGGTAACTGGTCATCCACCATTCCTTCTTCACCTACAGGAAAATTCACCCTAGATAAAAATTCTGCAACAACATTTTCTTTACGAAGCTTATCAACATGGTTAGATCAAACTATTGTAATGAAAGCAACCACTTTATAATTCAAGCATTCACATCTAGTTTGTTCATTAAATATCTGGTTGCAGCATGGTCAGTATGCACAAGTGTTTGATAACCTGTAATGTAATGCCTAGATTTTTTATAATTAATGCACAATAGTGAGGAGTTCCTTTTTGGTCACTCTATAATTTAGCTTGGCCTTTGACAAGTTCTTACTAATGAAATATTTGGCATAGGGAAGTTTATCCTCTACGTAACCTAAGGCGACTCATATGGCTTTGTATGAGGCCTTAGCATGTATATGAAAAGGGAGGGCCCAATTTGGGCCTCAGAGAATTGCTGCAATGGTTAACTTACACTTTATAATGTCTAAGGCCTCTTGACAACTTTTTGACCATACAAACATAGAATCGTTGGCCAATAACCAAAATAAAGGAGAACCCAACTTGATGAATTCCTATATGAACCTTCAGTAGTATCCAGATAACCCCAAGAAACTCTTGATATATCTTTCCTTTTGTGAAGGTGGGGCCCTTTGGATGATTTCTATTTTCTTTGGGTCCACCTACAATCCTTACTAAGTGAGATATTGAATGACCTAGCATGGTCCCTTCAGTAATTAAGAATTCACATTTTTCTATATTGAGGGATAGGTTCATTTTAATGCATTCATGCAATACTTTGCTTAGGTGAGTCAGGGCTTCTTGAAAATCACAGCCATAAGGTGTAAAATCATCCATAGAAATTTCCACCGAATCATGTGCTAATTAGTGAAAATACTCAATACTGATGTATGGAAACTGGTAGGATCATTGCATAGGCGAAAAGGAAGGACCATATAGGAAAAAGTACCCCAAGGATAGGTAAATGTGGTCTTATCCTAGTCTTCTAGGTAGATTTGGATTTGGTTGTATCCACTAAATCCATCTAGGAAAGAAAAAGAAAATTTCCCTATGAGGCCATCTAGCACTTGGTTGATGAAGGGTGGTGGAAAATTATCCTTTTTTGTGGCTTTGTTCAACTCCCTATAATTGACAGAAATCCTCCACTTATAATTTTTTTTGGGAACTAACACTAAAGGAGAGACCCGATCATTGTCAGAGATAGGGTAAATGAATCCTGCATCTAGCAGTTTTTGTAGTTCTTCTTTGACTATATCTTTAAGAGCTAGATTCATCCTCCTTTATGGTTGTCAAACCAGCTTGCAACCTTCTTTGATGTAGATGTGGTGAGTACACACTGAGGGGTGTACTCCCTTCATTTGCTTGTAAATCCAAGTGAAGGCTTCTAGGTTTTCTCTCATAATGTTCAATAGCTTTTCCTCTTCGTGAGAAGAAAGGGATGGATTAATTTTCAAGGTTTTCTGTGGGCTGAATTCTATGGTTGTGAGACAGAGTGGGTTGGAATTGACCAAGAAACAGTTAATTGGATGATTTTTTTAGGTTTCCCTTACTTCTTCTTATAATGGTAACGAACTAGGAGTTGGACTTTGGAGCAGGTGTTCAATTAAGTCATCAATATCTTGTTGTCCTCCTCCTATGGTTGCTTCCAAAGCATAAAGTTCTGCGGAATAAACCTCATCTTCTTCCTCCTCCTCCAACCATAAAGGTAAATCACGCTCTAGATAAGGTTGACCAGGAGAGTATAGGACTAACTATTTATACATATGCCCATTCTTGATGGTCATATTCCCAGCTCTGCACCTAATGTAAGCATCACTTGTGGCCAACCATGACCTCCCAAGGATGAGAGGATAAAAATTAAGTTTAAGCTTATGCTAGAGAACTAGAAAATCTACAGACTACTCCCAGGAGTCAATGGAGACCATCACATCCTCCACAATTCCCTTAGGGGTGACTATGGAATGCTCTCCAAGTTACAAAACTCTTATGGTCTTCCTCAATGACCCTTGGAGGTTGAGCTTGAGCATGGTGTCCTTGGTCATCACATTAATAGCAACCCCAAGATCAATCATAGTGTGTGGGATGATGGTGCCATTGATGTGCACATCTACAATAGGGCTTTTAGGGTCCAAATATTTCAGACATATTACCTACCCAAACATTAAGTTGGACAACTGACCAATGAAATTAATGGTAGGGGCATCCCTTTTTCTTCTTCTTGGATGCTTGAAGAATTTCTTCTTAATAAACTTATTGTAAATGGGAACATCTTTTATTGCCTGGAGAAGGGGGATCTTTACACAGATGTTTCAATTCTCCCAAAAGTTTACTTTCTTCTAGGGTAGGCTGGAGTAGTTGGGCTAATCTCTCAAGAAGGGGTGGATTTACTTTAAGGTTTTTCTCCTTTATTTCTTCCTCAAACTCCCTATGTGGAGGGGAAGGTTGGTTATCTCAGAGAATTCTCCCAGTTCTTAGGTTGATCTCATGGATTTCTACAACATAAGTTAGATATGATGTCTCTCCATTGTATAATTGTTGAGCCTGCCTATTATTTGGGTTCAGGTTTGGCTTGGCAGGCATCTGGTGTTGCTTGGGTGGAGCAGAGTGTAGGAGTTGTGGTTGGGTAGGTGGTGGAGGCAATAAGGATAGATAATTGATGTATTGGGGGCTCCACCCCTAGAGTGGTGTATTCGATTGGGGTTATGGTGGAGCATAAGGTTGAAATGGCTAGCTTGATAGCTGGGAATGATACTGAGATGCATAGGACCATGGAGAGGGTTTAGACTAGGAAGGATGAGTGGGGGGTCCCCATCAAGGTATGGCTGTGGTTTGGTTGGGGTTCTAATATGCATGGGATGACCCTAGCATGCCCTGTTTGTATGGTCTAGGCCCAAGGGGTCTCCTTTGGTTGATGTAGCAAAGCTCCTCAGTGGCCCCTTTAGTTCCTTGATATACAACTTTGAGTCTAGGTAAATAAGGGCACTTATCCGTGGAGTGGTTTTCCTCACAAGCCGAGAAAATCTCAATACAACTCAATGGACATTCGTTCCTAGGATGCCTCCTAGTGCATCTAGGGCAAAAGATGGCCAAGGAGCTCTTTGCCTCCTCTTGCTTCCTTTTGATGTTCATGGTGTCTAATTGCAAGGCAAGGGTTCACATCACCTTGCCTTTGAAATCTTGCAGCATATTTCCAATTTCACCCTTGATGGATGAATTGGAAGATGATGTACTAGCCATAGGTTGTCTACCCCTACCCTTTTTCTCCACTGCCCTAGAATGGTTTCCAAAGATAGTCTCAATATCCTTATAAGGTAATTTGTAGATATCTCCTCCTACTAAGAAATGTAAGGTATCTAGAAGACCTTCCCTTACTCCTCTGAGCAGGACCAGCTTTAGTGACTCATGGTCAAGTGTGCACCTGGCCCTTTTGTAACTGAGTTGGAACCTTTCTTCGTAGTCTTCTAAGGATCCATTCTAGGCCATAGTCATCCTAAAAATTTCTTCTTTAGTATCCTTTGACCTATAGTAGCCCTAATATTTTTTGTTAAAAGCCTGCTGCATCTGAGCCCAAGTTGTGATGTTATCTCCAGGCATGCCATGAATGAGTGCAATGTTGCATCCTTGAAGGTAGATAGAAACAATTTAATTTTTTCTCATCATTTGTATATGCATAGGTTCAACATATAACATCAAACTCAAATAGGAATGTTTCGGGATTGTTTATAGTCAAACCATGGAAATGAGGTAGGTCAAAAGGGTTTATATTCTTCATCTTAGTGTCCCTGTTGGTTTCCCTGATGGAAAAATCATCCTCAACTCTCTCTCTATTCCCTCTATCATTTCCTTTTTGAGTCATTGGTTCAGTAGGAATGGGCTCTTCTTCTTCTTCTTCCCCTGTAGGTTCTTCAAATATGTCAAGCTGCTCACCTAAAATTTCCTCTAGTTCATAGCCACCGAAGAAGAGAGAAGGTTGGCTTTTGGATGTAGTGGGGGTATTTGGCAACAATTTCCTTAAATTTTCCCTAATCCTATGAGGCATGAAAGGAAATGTTTTTGTGTTGGTTTTTGTAATATTTTATTAAGCTAGAAAGTACTTTGCAAAAATGAAATTGTTGATTGAATGAAAAATCACTGACAGAATGAAGAAGCTACTTGCTGAATTCAAATTCTACTTGCATAATGGAAATGAAAGATGATAATGAAAGATGAAAGAATGGAAGCTACTACATTAATTTTGCAGAAATAAACTAACATAAAAAAATTGAAGACAAGAAGTAGAAGAAAAGAAAGCAGTAAACACATTCTACTGAGACACCTCCCCTGCAACGGCGCAAAAAGGTGATGAGCACCAGTATTGCAGCTAGGATACTGTAACTCCAAGGATACTAGCTTTAGTTATCAACCCAGTGTTCATACAAACTTGGAGGTGACATTGTTATATGCACAAGTAATATTGAAGGTCATGCTTGTTGTCACTCTTCATCTGGCGAGAGACCCTAGGGGTTAAAAGCCAAACTTCTATAGAGTTAGAAGAATCTTGATTCTTTGATGGAAGAATAAGAATCTATTCTAAGAGGGCTACTCTACCACAGTAATGAGAAAAACAACATGTAATGCTAAGTCACACCATATAGTAATTAACCATTTAAACAACTATGTTAAGCATAATTACTAAATCAACACTAACCTAATGCTGCTATATAAGTTATCGAAGTAAAGAGAATCAAACCATACTAATGTGTGAGTAAGAAAATTAAACTAAAATTGTTTTCACTTTTTTGGGCTTTTTGAGTAAAATGAAGTTTGCAATTTAATTTTTCTTGTAAATGAGGAGGATTTATCTCCTATAATTCCTCTCCCTTGTCCCATTCAAGTTTTTGACCAAGGTCTTTGCCAAAATTCCTTGATTTTATCCTTTATTCCCACATTAAATGCACATTAGACCACAAAGCAAAATATCCAACTCAAACTCATCTCATAAACAAAGTATAATCAAAAGTATGCAATAAGTTGTCAGAGTAGTTGGTTTGACTAGGCTAGGAGGTGAATTAAGGACCATATAATTACCCAACAATGAGGTTCATCAAAAACATAAGAATCTCTTCTGATAGATTATTTATTAGTGAGTAACAAGACCTTTGACCAACAATGAAGCCCTTGCAAGACCCAATATGAACTTCTCAATAATGTGCTTTCTTTATAGCTTTCCAAACCCAGTAAAATCTCTTTCAGAAACACTTCTTTGACCTCTAGCTACATATTTACATCCTTAACTGTAGATCTACAACTTTGGCCCTGTGGCAACAACCATTACTTTGTGCATGTGGACTATAACTACTTCTTCTTTCCCTTCAGCTCCCTCACTTGACATAATTTGTCTTCTGTATCTAGGAGGGGGCTTTGTTGGCCATTCCTTAAGCTCTTTTTCATCATATCTAACCCTCATGATGAAAACTTTTCCATGTTGTACAAACCCTAGAGAAAAGCTACAGAATTTTAGCCCTCTTCTTCGCACGTGTGGAGAGAAAGAGAGAGAGGGAAACCTAAAACAGTTTTTCTTCTTCTTCGTCCTTCTTCACAAAACTTTTCTACTTCTTCCTTTACATGAGAGAGAGGAATGAATGTGTCAAAATCAGGTCGAATTGTCTCCTATATATAGGTCTTCTAGGGGTACGAATTCTAGCTACTAAGGTGACTTGATAGGCTGGGAGACGAACTTGGTCTTGGAAGGCTTGGTAAAATACAAAAATAATTCTTTTTACAATTTACAAGATGTGAAATGGGGTCTCCGTATTATGAAAATGTCCCTATTTGACTTGTTGAGCTAGGGCAACCCTAGAAGCACTTTCGATTAGTGCTTGAACTATAAATCAAATTTCTTGGACAAGAAAGCTAAGTTCAATAATAATAACAATAATAACAATAATAATTTTTCTTTCTTTTACAAAATACAAGAATCAGAAGTACATTTCATATTTATGAAGAGTGAACCTAGTTACACCTTCTTCAACATCTCCAACCTTTGCATGTAACAAAAGCAAGTTAGCACAAAAATAAAAAGTTGGTCAAAAATCTAGTCAAAGGAAGTCAAACTCAGGATTTCTCATCCATTTCTCAGATTTTCGAACATCATCAAGGCCATGTCAACCCACACCCTCATCCATTTCCAGCAACCTCGCATAATTTCCAAGCCTTTCGCATTAATTTTCCTCGTTGTCCTAAAATTATACAGGAAGGTTTTGTTTTGCTAGATGAGGCCAAAATACACAAGCCATAAATTAATTTTACAATAAATAAAAAATTGCTCATGTAATAGCCCTGGTGAAAATTCCATGTAATAAATGTTAAAAACAATAACCATGGATGAGTGGGACACTTATTCCATGATGAATGTTGGGAAGGGCATCCTAGGTGGTGTTCATTTGATTTTTTATGGCTAAGGAAATTGGCAACGACAATAGCTAAGGCATTAAAAGGCATTTTGGCTAAAATAATGGAAATTAAGAGAAAAGGAAGGTAAAAGGTCACAGGTTGCATGTGAGGAGGAAAATGAAGGAAAATAATGGAAAATGAAGAAAATAGAGGCGTCATTCATAAAAAGGCTTCTGAGGATTAGTTGGTAACCTTTTTTTAGTTTAGCTTTGGAGCTCTCTCATTATTCTCTCTCTCTCTCATACTCTTGGACACATAGAGTATTCTTGGAGCACTTCTGTATTGGAGCAAGAAAGGAAAAGAATGCAAGAGGAAACAAAGATCAAGAAGGGAAAGGCAGCATCAAGCACCTACAACTGGGTTCATTGCAGGTATCAACTTGCATGTGTATTTGTCTTGCTATATTCGGTATGCATCAGATTGCATGTTTCTATTTTCTACCATCACATGGGTTTTTCCAGGTGTGTTAGTATTTTTAGCCTAGCCTTGCCATTTCCTAATAGCTTTGTTGAGGGGGGTTCTCTCATGTGGTTTGTGGGGGATGGTTGGATTGGATTCAAAGTTGAGTGGGGTGGATCTCCAAAATTTAAAAACATGGTGGTAGTGGTCCTTGAACCAGAGTGAGGATGCATGAAGCCACTAGCCTATTAACCCCTAGTGAGTTGTAGTAAACTAGATTTTGTAGCTCTGTGGGTCTCGGAATCCTTGCTGGTGAATGGAAGAATATACGGTAAATCCAAGAGGTGGATTATCTCTTTGTTGGGCCTAGTGATTCTAGTATGGAATGCATGGTAAATCTTGAAAAGTATATCTTGGTGTAGGGCCTAGTGATCATTGCACCAAATTATGGATGCACAGTAAAGCTTGAGAGACTTGGGGGCACTCAAATTCCTCACAGTGTAGGTGGATAACTCTAGTGGCATCCACATTGATTGGTGTTTTTGATGTGTTCTATGAGTTCCACATTGATGCTTGGAATATGGCACAGGGGTGATTGGCTGAAGAGAAACTTGGCTAAACCAATCTATGGTCGTGTGGAATCTAGTAGTCTCATCATCTCTTGGTTCATTGCATTTATTAGTGAAAAATTCATTCCCTTGATTTTCATTTGCAAATATATATAATATATATATATATATATATATATATATATATATATATATATATATATATATATATAATATATATATAATATATATATATTACATATACATACATACATATACATATACATATACATATACATATACATATACATATACATATACATATATATGGATTTTGATGGATGATATGTCCATTGTATTTATGTTCCTATTATGTTGGTTATATGTACATTTCATGGCATCAACTATAGTTGTCTCTCACCATGTTTTTGCTTATGTTTGAATGGATATTATATTTATTACCTAATAAGTGAGAAGGCAACAAAAGACATGAGGAAACAATGGTTCATAGTGATTCTTAGATAAGTATGAGATCCCACCTCTTAATTTTGTTATTTACTCCTGTAGGTTACATGTGGATGATATGTTTAACAAAATGCTTATCATGGCTAGTAGGGGTCTAGTTATGAACTTGCTCATATTATTTCTTTTGCGTCCTTCTTTCCTTGTGTCCTTACCAATTCTAAATGATCATTCCATTCTAGACAATGTCACAGGCTCTGGGCCAAAAAAGGTGGCTCAAATCCTTGAATTCTAGCATTAGTTTTGAGAGTAACCCATCTGCGCAGTGTCTGGGGAGCGTTATAAATCACCTTGCCAGTGTCTGAGGAGCGTTAGTCCAGAAACTATCTCGCATCTGTAGTGTCGAAGGAGCGTTACCTTGCCCTAAGTTTTTTCAAATAGACGTAGGACCCAGGGACAGGTAGTCTCAGTGGCTGACCTATCTTCTGAAGGTTATGTGGATGATGTTGGATGACTGTGTGTGATGTTCCATAGATCCCATTTCCTTAAAGTCACCGAAGAGGTTGAATTTTATGATAATGGCCTCTCATCGGATGTTTAGCCTGGCTTCCTGGTTGCTTGGGTAGATGTGGGAAGAGGGTGTTATAGTGTGGTATACCATGATTCAACTATCAGACTGCATGGGTTGAAGCTATGTTGGTCATGCATGCATGTTAGTTGCATGTGTGTCTCTTACCCTTATATACTTGTTCCATTTGATTGATCATGTATTAGGGTTGTAGTATGGTTATCATGGAGAATTTGATATTCATTTCATGAAGTATATTTGGAATGGGTGTGTGACTAACTATGTCTAGATTATATGCCCCTGACATGTTGATTTCATGATACCTACTTACATCCTTGTATGTTAGGTTACATTTTTTGAATATTTTGATTACATGCCTCAGTCTTGTTTGTTGATTACAAGGACTGATTGGGTATGTTTGACTACATGCATTTATGCGTGGGTGTAATTGATTTGGAATTTCTTATGCATGTTGTCAGTTGCATGTGGCAATTTGTATAGTGGAGTAATTTTTTTTGTCATGCATGAGCTCACAACATGCATTATTGATGTGGCCTTGCATTGAAGACTAGACCCTAATTATAATGATGTTTGTATATTGATACATTTAATTACAAATGTTTATATGATGTTATTATTATGTTATACATGTATCACATTGATTTAGTGATCTTACAGACAAGGGATCCTCCCTGAGCTAGACTAAGGTACATTGCTTTATCTGACATATTATGCCTTGTAGGAAGAAATATCAAATGGCTAGCAAGATGGTTGACTATAGAGACTCTACCTACAAATCTGAATACCAGTATGGTGTTTGGAACCCATCTAACTTGGTAGTTACGTTGAGAAGTTTAAAGGAGCAGATAAGGAGTTGTAAGGTAGATAATGACAAAATCATATAGTCACAAGAAAAGTTAGCAGAGCTGAATGCAATAATACTTCAGAGCTTGGAAAATTTGTGGTGACAAGGACCACTACAGATCAACCATGAGTAGGAAGAGTTGGCATCTATCATTGAGATGAACAGTAAGATTTGTGGTCAAGTTATTTCTATTTTGATTGGTGTTGTTTCTAACTATAGCTATCTTAGTTATAACTTGTTACATAAGTGTGGTTTTAATAAGGATGCAGATGCAAAGTCTTGGTTAGTGCATTTAGCTATAAGTATGGAGAAGCGAGTTCATCATTGTGTAAGAGCTTGAACACTTGATTTGAATGGTATGCCTACAACTGCACATTTGAATGCATTACGATTAGGTTCATACAATATGTTATTTCGCATGGATTTTTTGTATCTTGATAGAACATAGGTTGATTGTTATGACGAAGCTATTGGGTGTGTTGATGATAATGGGGAACCAAGAATCTTGCAAGGTAAGAAGAAAGCCACCTCAGTTAGGATGGTAACAGCTATGAAAGAAAAGCGAAGCCACATAAAAGTTATTTTCCATACACATTTCTAGTGATAAGGGTTAGGAGGCTATGGATGCAGATGTATTGAACAAGTAGACAGTATTGTAGCAGTCCTAGGATGCATTTTCTAAGGAGATTATAGAGTTACCACCTCACGGGGAGTTAGAATATTTAATTGAGTTAGTGCCAAGGGTAGCTCTAGCATCAAAATCACCTTGTAGGATGAGCACACGTGAGCTAGTTGAGTTAAGGTTGTAGCTGAAGGAGATGTTGGACAAGGGGTACATTAGGCCAAGTGTATAACATTGGGGTGCACTAGTCATGTCTGTAAGAAAGAAATATGGTACCCTCATATTATGTATTTACTACAGTAAGTTGAACAAAGTGACTATAAAGAACAGATACCATTTGTTGAGGATTGATAACTTGTTCGATCAGTTGAAGGGAGCAACAATGTTCTAGAAGATTGATCTAAGATCTTGATACGATCAATTACTCATTTAAGAGGACATATACAAGACTATGTTCAAGACCAGGTATGGGAATTATGAGTTTGTTATTGTTCCATTTCGCTGAACTAATGCTTCAACTACATTCATGTGTTTGATGAATAGTGTGTTGCATCCATATTTGGATAAGTTCGTTATTGTGTTGATTGACTATATACTGGTATATTCTAAAAATGAGGAAGAACATACAAAGAAATTAGCACTAGTATTAAGGTTGTTCAAAGAGCATGAGTTGTATGCTAAGCTCAGCAAAAGTAGCTTCTTTCAGACTAAGGTACACCACTTGGGGCATGTTGTCTCCAAGGACGACATTGCAGTAGATTCAGAGAAGGTAAGGGCCATCATGGAGTGGGTAGCTCCTGAGAGTGTGGATGACATGAGATCTTTCATGGGTTTGGAAGGCTATTATAGGTGGTTCATCAGGAACTTCTCACATATTTATTATCCTATCACATCATTGTAGAGGAAAGATAAGAGGTTTGAATGTACCGAAGACTGTGAAGCTATATTTGAGCAACTTAAGTAGGTGTTGACACATGCACTAGTGCTACAGCTTGTAGATCCAGACAAAGAGTTCATAGTATGTAAAAATGCTTACAAGAGAGGAATTGGTGGAGACTTTATGCAAGATGGACAGGTGGTATGTTATGAACCCCAAAAAATAAATGAGCATGCAAAGAACTATCCCACTCATGATCTGGAGTTGGCACTGACTATACATGCATTGAAGATGTAGAGACACTATCTTCTTGGTAGGAAGTTTGTGCTTATGAGTGATCACATTGGGCTAAGGTATTTGTTTGGCTAGCCGAATTTGTATGGTAGGCAAGCTAGATGGTTGGCCATGATCAGCAAGTTTTACCTCAATATTGGGTACATCAAGGGTAAAGAGAACATGGTGGAAAACGCTCTAAGAAGACTATTACATGTACATCACTTGGTAGCTATGATCTCCTATGGGACATAATTACATGATATGATCTTGCAGAAAAGACAACAGGATGTCAGGTATATGGATATTGTGTATAGAGTACAGGTATAGATGTAGGTGCAGGTGATAGTACATGTATAGGTATAGGTGATAGAATAGGTACATGTACAAGTATTGGTATAGGTACAAGTAGAGGTGCATAGGAATTTGATCATTGTCTTATAATAGATGGTTTGGTCAGATTTCAAGAAAGGATATATGTACCAGATAATAGTGAACTCAAGAAGGTGATATTGAGGGAATTTCATGCAAAACCTTATTCAAATCACCCAGCTTATGAGAAGACACTCACAATGTTGAAGAGATATTACTATTCACTGAATCTGAAGAAGGATGTGTTAGCCTCCTATACCAATAGGTTTCATCTTTCATGATTGTCTTGATTGAACTATGGAATATGTTCAAACCTTCTTTCTTGAGCAAAGGTGTTCCATATTCTTGAAAAACAAAAAAATCAAAAAAGTTAAAAAAATGTAAAGAGGGTGTATCCTAAAAGAAAAATCAAAGGGTAAGAAAAATAAAGTGGTAAAAAAAAAAAAGTGAAATAAATGAACCCCAAGCAAAAAAAAACCAACGAAAGTGTGCAAATCCAAATGCCACTACTACTTCATTTTTGTAATAAAACAATTGTGTGCAGCTTGTACAACCTTTGCCACAATTCATGGATAAGTCAAACTGTTTAAGCTTGGCTTACTTATATTTCAATTTCATGTTGTAGATTAGAGAATAAATATTTGACCAAACAGTTTAATCTTGTCAGATAAGTAGATAGTTAGAGATTAATAAAAGGTGCTCAACAGTTTAATCTGAGCCCTTGGATGTAATAAGGGTAGAATTAGATAGATTTTCCTTGTAAAAAGAAAAATGTTGATGAGGGTTTGCAAGTCTAAATGCACCCTAATAAAGAAGACAAAATGGTAGTATCAGGTAGATGGGTAGGTAGATGGAGCTGCAAAGTGTTATCTGATGAATGATGCTGCTACATGTTTTTGATCCTTTAATTTCATCACAAGTACTAAAGCAGGAAATACGCTGGAAAATCACCGCAAGCAAAGTCAAACTCATTAACCTCCCTCTTCACTTTCCCCTTAAAAGTTTTACTAATTTCCCGCAAAGTACTAAGGTATTTGGAGATCAAAGGGGCTCAAGGCATTTCCTTGACATCTAGAGGGACCGGACCCTCGGCCTAATGATCAAAAAGACCTATGTACTTAAGATAATCCATCATTATAATCTTCCATCTTTAACTTTGTCCTAAGTAAAATCCTATTTTACTTAGGAAACTCATGTAAAATCCCATAAAAATCCCTCAAAATAACTTGCTATTCTAAGTTTAAGTGTTGAAGATAAAATATTGCAATTTACTTCAGAAGTTATCACTTTCTTAGATGTGCAAAAATATTTTGAGTTTCCTTGTCCTTTGCCATATTTTACATTTAACTCTATTATAACTAAATCCTAATAAAATACCTTATCCTAAGTATATAACTCCCTTTTTATAAATATCCAAAAACCCCTCTATTATAAAGTTTAACCAAAGTATTTTATATCCCGCACATATTTAAATAATAAATACCACTTTATACGCCCTTTGGTTAAAATTATCATTATCATTATAATCCCGCCCTTTATGGTAATTAAATAATATTTCTTTGTTACCATATAAATAAAAAATATATATATACAAAACTTTAAACATGCCATATGTATGTTTAAATAAAAAAATATGAATAAAACTTCCGAAAAGTTTCGTGCCACCGTGGTTTGTCCACTTGGCAATCCACTTAACCAAACCCCGCCGCAACCCATTTCTTTACGCATACGAGATTAATTATTGATCAGGACTAATTAGTAACCTTTTCCACCTATTAGATATCGCCCGGGGTGATTAGATTAAACCTTAAACTGTTTTAAAGCCCAATGGGCCCACATCTGAAACCTCCATTTTGTATCCACAAGAACCAAAATGGAGGTGTCGGCAGCTCTGAATATTACTCCACTGAATGATCCCCACCATGAATTGGAATATTTACCTTTGATAGATGAAGATTTCCAAATTAAAGACCTACATTTTGATGAAAGTCCCCTATTGAGCTATTGTCGCTGCAGAGACGAATACTCGAAGGGGCATGATCTTATAGGGTTGTGGGAATCCAATCTCCCAAGGTATCTCATTCCTTCAGTTATTTATTTCCCAGAAATCATCCATTACTGCCATTCTAACTATGATCTGACTCAAAGAGCTATAATATCCCCTGACGAGAGTGTTCTTTTCCTCATTACTCCCTAAGCTATCAATATGATGCTCCATTTGAACCTGGTCAAAACCTCACTCCTTTGTCCATTGGGGAATTGCTTGAAAAGTCTACTCGGTTGTCCCTTGAAGAGGTAATCAGAAGATCACATCCTTGGATAAAAAGTCTTAATACTAGTAAGAAGATTTGTTTACTCCAATATTGTTATCAAATCTATTCAAACAAAGGTTAGAAAGCATAACAGCTAAAGAGTATCAGTGGTTAAAGAGTATGAGTGGTTAAAGTTTATAAGGTAAAAGTCAGTGAAAGTTAAAACGAAGTTACAGAGCAGTCAAAGGTAAATAGTAAAAGTGAATACAGAACGCAGTAAAATGGTAAAAAGAGATGATAATAATTTCACCAATATTGAGATTTTTCTAAAGTGAAAGTAAAACAGTCAAACAAGTAAAAAGATGAAAAAACATAACAAGAAGGAACATTTTTGCAGAAATTGCATATTTTAGTCATAGTTTTTCAGACGATATTGTGATCAATCCAAGATGAATTTTACACAAATGAAGGAGGTTTATGTTCTTAAGAGGGCCATCTACAAAAACCTCTCTCACTTTTCTAACAACCATTATGGTTTTGGAAATATTAAACAATGTTGGAAAGCACTTTTTGCAGAAAATTTCATTTTAAGTCATCATTTTTCAGAGAGTATTTTGGCCAATCCAAAATAATTCATACAACAATGAAGGATGTTTTTGTTTCTAATATACCCATCTACAAAAATGTATCTCAGTTTTTTCACAGTGATTTTATAATGAGATATACATGCGCATCGTTACAGGCCATTTTTCAGACTCTGTAAAACTCTGTTTTACACATATTGTTTACAGAGACTATTATGCATAGTTGCAGAGGAATTTTGGGAAAATGAAAGAGGTTTATCTCACCAAAGTATTTATCTACAATAACCTCTTTCACTTTTTACATATATATTACGGATTGAGAAATACAAAAATATCATTGGACCCCAAATTTGCAGAATTGTTGGAGCAGATTGCACAAAGAAAGGAAGTAGTTAGTGACTTGGATGCCTCATCATCAACTAAGAGTTGGATAAAATTCAAATTCTTCTCTTTGTCATCACCTATCCATACAAAATAGTGCCAAATAGATGCATTAGTTTGAGTGTCCTTTAATTAAGTTCTATTTATGTAAATAGTTGGAGAGATTTGTGAACCAATTTTGATATTTGTTTCAAGATATTTTAGTTTAGAATTGGTATAAATACTCCACTCTTGGAAGCATTGGGGTGGGATTCCATTACTTGGCTGTAACATTGAAACTCCAGAATAAAAGAGCTTGGAGAAATTTTTCGTGGCTTGGATGGATGAGGATTTAAAGCACAAAACTTGTTGCAGGATTCATGTTTTGGACAGCAGTTCAATAAGTGTTTCTACCCTTTCTCTGAAATTTTATATCAGTCTATAATATCATCATATCCATTTATGAATAATTCGCATAAGAGATTGGAACATAATTCGCTTAATTGTGCTCTATTTTCTATGTTATTATTCTTGATTTTTTCTTCCAAATTAGTTATAAGCATGAATTCTTAAATGCTCTTGCTTTACTAATGTTAAACACATAATACCATCATATCCATTCCCGAGTAATTTGCATAAGAGATTGAAACAGAATTTGCTTAATTGTACTATGTTTCGAAATGTTATTATTCTTGATGTTTTCCTCTAAATTAGTTATAGGCATGAATTCTTAAATTCTCTTGCTTTACTAATTTAAACACTGTTGGTTACTATAACAAAGGATTCTTCATTGCTCTTTGTTTGTAGTCATTTCATTTCTTTCTTTTGGACATGGTGAAAGATTCTTAGTTGCCTTTCATCCCTTCAAAATATCCCATCCATTTAAATTTTAAGGATTGTTCTCTGTCTAGGTATCTTGCCCTGTAATACCATCGTGCTTAGGAATAGAAATCCAGTTAAAAGCCATCCTTTTGATCCATAGCCCCAATTGAATGAAAGCTCTCAATCTTGCCTTAGTTTGTGGATTCCCCATTTTCCCAAAACCAAACTCTTGATATTATAAACTAGCCTAAAACCTTCCAAGAACAAAGATAAATCATAAAGAGAGAGCCCTCTCTGGATGCAGATTGACTAGATTCTACATCTAAAAGGTTGGTTTGTGGTTACCTCGGGTATACTTTCCTCTTACACAACTTCTAGGAAAACCTGAGTGATAACAGCGCCTATGATGGTTCACCCTATCTGCCTAATACTAGTTGTTCTAATGAATCCACTACCTGTATGGGCTATGTTTCATTTATTTGCACATGTTGTGCCCCCTACTGTACTTGTTGTTACTGCACTTCCCTCTCATGCTTTTGCAACTCTTGTTCCTTCCGGAGTTTCTCCTTTAGCTCATGCAACTCCTTCTCTGTTTCCGCCATTCTTCTCTTCTCCCTCTGTCTTTGCACGATTTTCTTATCGCATTGTTGCCTTTTCGCCTCTATAGCCATATTTTCTTCCTCTACCAATGGATGTTCTCGAAAGTTGCAAATTTTATCTTCTGCCATGCAATTGAGAATCTTCCTCTTGTCCTTGTCACGCACTGGTATGCTTGCCTCTGCTGCTACTGCTGTTGGTACTGGTGCTCTCTAGGATTCTGCTTCATGTTGTTTTGCTAACCACTCCACAGTGAAGCCAACTTGTTCATTGTGTCTAGAGAAACTGTAGCAATATCTCCATGGGTCCTCCTCTGCCCAATGAAATTCCCCATGGATCCAGTTAAAATGTACTCTCCCACAGTGATCTTTCACACGACAATGTGGGTCATATGGATTGTAACTTCAAAGGTTGAATGGATATTTCTTCATTTGTTCTTCTTTGAAATCCGCTTGCTTGAAACTATGAATCTCAAATAACCCAATCCGCAATGGAAGAGGGCCAAGGTGCTTCTTCTTTTGGTGTATTCTAGCTATCAATCCTGTCGTGATGTGATACACTACTTCTTGCATGACAGATATGTCCAAGGAAAACTTCGGTAGAACAAGCGTAGGCTTCTCCATGCTAAACATTCTTATGAAGGTGCTAGACAATGAGGCATACCAATCAGAAATGTCTATCAGTGCCTCCATTACTTTCTTCGACGTGAAGGGCAGATCCTGTTAGAATATCATCCTGTAAACTAGGGTGACAAAATGATCAGATAGCCATGTGATTACTCCTATAAGGTTGCATTCATACAATAATTTAAAATATGTGTTCACAGTAGTCTCCACTGGTGACCATGCCTACTCCAAGCTCGAGAACTCCTGTCTGGCACATATTGCATATAATATGTAGGAAAACACGTAGATCTATGCTTTCATATGTCCAGGTGACTGTCAAGCCTTCGTTACCTATTCCTTCAGCTGATGAGCCAACACGCCAGACCAGTTACATGGTTTACCCTCTCTAGCTAGTTGGTCCAACACGATCACCCAACTCTGTGGGAAGGTTTTCGTGCTTCCTTGTCCACATAGTTGACATCCAAATATGACCAAGTATTTATACACCTTTCGTAGTATATTCGTCTTATATATTTGGTTGGGTGTCATCTTGAATCTAGCTAGCTCCTTTACCTAGTTCTTCAGAATGTCTTTGGAGTTGCACTGCTGCTGGGTAATCTAAAAGGAGTCTCCATGATAGTCACAAGCTTTGACATCTAATACATCTCATCATAATCCCATGCCCACAAGGTGGCAAGCTTCATCCCACTGACACTGCTTAGAGTCATCGTCTTAGGATCAGTGTGTGAGACGATCTAGTGTATCATGTTCGCACATGGGAACGGGGGGTATCTGCATGCAATCCAGTACAAGTCAGACTTGTGAATATTCACATTCATGTGACAGTCTTCAAGGTCTTTGCTAAAAGTTCCTGTAAATGCTTCATTGATGTCTTTCCATTTCAGCCTAATGTCCTTGTCTAGAAACAACTTGGTATCTTCATAGATCTGTAGACATGCGGACACCTACTCAACTACTGCTCCAGTTGCACTTTCGTCAATGTCCTTTGATCCTGCTCTCTTGGAGGCCATTGGTCTTGTACTGTTAAGAGGTGGATGAACACCTGAAATATCTGGAGACAAAGCGACATGCACGGCAAGAAATTTGTCAGCCAAAACTAAAGCAAATTCGAGGAATGACATAACACATACTTGGGGAATGACAGTGAAAGATTGTGCAATCTCTTATGGGAGGCTGGGTGAATGGCTACCATAACTGCACAAAAGGTAGTCTAATTTGTTTGGGAGGCAAGAATGGTTGCTAGATTTGTGCAATGTGTAATTTACGCTTACTGCTGACTGTTGGGATTGCACAATGTGCAATTCCAGCTGGAAATGACTGCAAGCTCAAGGACAACATTACACAATTTTCTAGGCCAGCAATCACTATCCCTCAAAAATGCGTAAAGCAGTCTTGGAGGATAGTGCCTGGGAAGAAATGTGAATTTTTGGAGAGGAAGATAGAGCCTTTCTTTCCCAAATTACGCAATGTTGTTTGGTGAGCGAGAGTCCTGGCCAAGGCTGTCCAGACCTGCCGACAGGAAGCTAAAAGAATATATGAAAGTGAATGGATGGTGAAACTAAGTGAAAACATAAGAGATTAATTGTGCATGCAAACATCGAACGAAATATTCTCTGAACAGATCAACATGCATGTGGGTGAATCAAGTCATGGAATCAACGACCGTTCGTGCAAAATAGTTTCATGCATGTGACAGCAGCGAGATAGCAACGAAAACTGAAATGATGCTAGTATAAAATAGTATGCATGTAAATGACAACAAGCATTCAAATAAATCAAGCAAACAACACTCACACAAGTGAAAACACAAAAAGAAACAAAAATGCTGAAAAAGACAAGTTGAGACCACTTACTTGTGAATAGCTTAGCCAGATGTGTCGAACAGTCTTGGATGTGTTGTGGGATGTTAGAGATCTAAGATTGATGTGAAAGAATGAGCTTTGATGCATCGAATAAATAATTTTTAGCTCATGGCACGCATGCTATAAATCTAGGAAAAATTGACACTTGGAGGAAAGGTTCTAAAACGATTTTTCATGTAACCTCCAACTGCTAAAAATAGATCCCAAAATCATGGGATGCTTTTTCATGTTGCTTTTTCTATTCCAAGGAAATGAAAGTCATACATGCAAGCCAAGGTTCCTTGGTCCTGGGTGGAATTGGTCAACCCAACCACTCAAGCATGAGGCTGCTCAACTGCTAGGAGAAAATGCGCATTTCTAGATGGGAGTTGGGTTGGCTACCTAGGAGATTTGCACAATTTCTGGGTAGAAAAGCTAATTGTTGCCTAGGGTTACACAATTCCTGAGCTAAGAAAGCCTGTTGGGAAGGATTGCGTAGTTTTCTGGCTGGAGCCTGACTAGCAGGATTGTGCAATTTTGGAGCCCAATAAGCTGCCAAACAGAATTACACAATTTATGGAGGGAAGGCTGGTTTCCATCCATAATTATGCAATTTCTTGGGGGAGTTACTCAGCTTGCAGCTGGACTAAGTCTGTGTGAACAACTTGTGATGGGAATGCATCAAGATTTGATCGATAAACTATCTTTGTGCAAGAAAAACACTGAAGCTTCTGTACTTGACGAAACAAGACAAGGTGCTATGGAAGGTTGGTATGGAGGCTCCAAAACAAAGATGAGGAAAATTTTTGGAGGGTGGTTGTAGCCACTACAATAGATTCCAACGTCTGACATGATTGATTTGAGTGCTAATTTGGGTGTGGTGTTGGTCCTTTCTTAAATTTATATGTGCATTGAGCGTTGTTGTACATGTTGTTCAAAACTTAACAGTGAGCCTAGAATGTGTTGATGTAGTCTGCGTATGCTAGTGGAGCTTTGTAAATTGACATTGAAGTTTTGGTTAAAGTTGTGTATATTAATATGTGTGCTCTTTGCTATGTTGAACTCTTGAAACCTATAGTTTTTGGAATGGTATGTATACATGCATTACAACTGGTCTTTGGTGTGCGAAGGTCATGGCATATATACGCTCCATTGAACTGCGTTGTTGCATTGATTGAACCTCTTAGAAACTTTGAATAACATTTTATGTGTTCTTGTATAGTGTTATGAGATGCTATCTTGACATAGTGTTATATGTGTTGGATGTTGGGCCGTGATATATGATGGTGCAATAAGCATGGGATTTTGTGAGTTGAATTTGTGCATTAATATTAAATTCCTATGGAGCAGTTTAATATTGCATTGAAGTTATTATATGCATTTGCATGTCCCTCCATTTTTTAAAATTCTGGCATATGCATTGGTTTGTTGATGTCCTGTGCTTGATGTCGATTGGTTTGATGTGTTGAATTTAGTGGAATATTGATGTTGTTTAACTAGATTCATTGCACGATTTGTGTAGCAGTATTTAAACTGTTATTAGTTGCAGTGATAACCCAACATATTTTGTACAATTTATAGCCTAAGGTATTACGATTAGAGAAAATTGCTAGGATTGATAAAGTTGTGGTTGGTGTAAAACATTTCTTTTTGGAGGAAATAAATCATTAGTATTTTCCTCCTTAAAGGGTTATTGAACATTGGTTGTTTGTTACACATTTACAAAATATTTTACAGTGACATTGTATTGCGAGTGAGTGTTGTTTCTTCTCTACAAGTTCATAGTTGTGATCAATTTTAAGTGTAATTTTGATTGATAAAATAGCTAGAATTGGTGAAGTATTAGAGTTCTTAAAAACTATGATACATTCCTATGATCATGATACAGTAAGAATTAGTAAAGCTTCTATTGCTGACATTAGAACCTATTTGCAAAATGCACAAGAGAAGATAAAATTTTTGGATCTTGAATCTTAGCTTCAACAAAAGGAATTAAAATATAGGAGTCATCATTCTAAACCTATTTTGTTCGGAACATTGAGAAAGACTCCCATCAGCACCAAGAATATAAAGATGAGGTTGATTCACATTAATTGCCTAGTGCAAGGGAAAATTTGCATACACAAGAAAAAATTCAACATGCACTTCCCCAACGAATCATCAGACCCTAGGAAGAGCTTGTCCATAACAAGCACAAAATTGGTCTTGGATATGACAAGGATTTGACCTTTCATATTCCATATTACTCAAATCCCATCCAGTTTCAGAGTGCTGGGTTTCTTTATGACAATTCACCTTCAACTATTATAGATTCTTCTCCTCTTTCATACCAGCCACAATAGAATGTTAAATGCCAACATTGTGACAAAGTTTACCATATGAAAGATCATTGTTTTGATATTCAACCATGTAAGAACAAAGATTCACCATGGATGGATCACTTCTTGGAAACGGGCTTCAATAGCCAAGAAGATATTTCAGTCGTATATCAGAACTTGTTTTAGAGTATTGAACAGTCTTGTAGTTGATATTTCTCCATCTTCTCACCTTGTATCTAATAGGGGGGATGTGGTGGTCATATACAAGCTTCAAAGCCACATCAAGCGAGCTTGAGCCACACAACCCGCCATACCAGATTTAGAGTTGTAGCCAGAGATAAAGATGCGCCTGAGCATGTCATTGGTTGGTGGTCAACCTTAAACCATCTATGCAGGGTTGACACCTTCCTTTTTAGGTTGAGCTTCTCCCTCTTCAAGGAATTGGGGACACTTCCTCTAGTAGAAGACTTCAACTTCTTTCTAGTTTTGGAAGAGTTCTAGGAATTGCATTAAGCATTCCAGAGTTGGTGGCCATCCTTAAACCATCATAGATTTCAAACCTCCCTTTTCCAGGTTGAAGGTCTCCCTCTCCAAAGCATTAGAGACACTTCCTATAAAAAAATATTTAAGCTTCTTGCCAGATTTGGAAGAGTTCCCGGAACTACACTAAGCGTTCCAGTGTTGGTGGTAATCCTTAAACCACCCCCTTACACCAACATTTTAAAGAGCACATTAAACCTAGTGTTTTAATCCATATTTTTGCACTTTTATATTACATATGTCTTCTTAGACTCACACATACCCCTTCAAATTAAGGGGGGAATGTTGGACACCTAATCCCCTAAGGATTGGTGTAGAAGTTGAGCAATCAAAGGGATTCCAAGTGACCACTTGGAATATGAAATCAAGGGTCACTCCAATGTATTATAAATATGTATCATTGTGAATAATAATTTATTCAATGCCTATCCTTCAGATTTGGTCTTTTCCATGGTGATGTGTAACAATAAAGTTACTACCATTTTAGTGAAATCTTCCCACATTACCATGAACTTCCCAAGGTCCTTTTGGCATTATGATTGTGAACATTACCTTGTTTACAAACTAATCTTTTATCGCGAACATGGGTTTATACCGTCAGCTAGGAAAAATCCATCTCCTCTTCTAGAATTCTCATAGGGAGAAAAATAATTTCTAGTAGGGATAACCATTTTAGTAGATTTTACCTTTCCCATGACAACTATCAAATGTAGTGAATGTTCCCCCTTAATTTTGGAAACATACTAGGGAACAATTTTATGAGGGGTAACATGAACCAAAGCTAGTTTTCTAGAAATCTTGGGTCCATTGCCACTATTAAGCTACTATGGTTAGTGAATATGATAGACTTATTTAACTAATGAGCTGAATCATCAAATATCTAATTCCCCTCCTATCAAAGCCAATTTTTCTTCTAACATTCATAAGTTTGAAGGTAAATCTAGAGAAGTTCCATTGAATCAGATTATGACTTTTCATCTTTAGTTTTTCACAAAATCCTTGATGGATGATAGTATTAGAATAAGAATCTTCAAATGAACCCTAAATCACAAAAAATAGGTACATTGAGTTACCACATGCCTCTCACAATAATTTTTCATCCTTCACAATGGTTCTCTTAGCCCATTTCTAGCAACTGATCAATTATGAGATGGGGATAGAGATATTAACAAAACTTCAACAAAGTACATCCACCCACATCTATATAATTACATTCATGAGTGGAGGAGGTGAGATGGACTTATACAGGAATGAAACAAAAACATATACAAAAATAAAAACCAAGATGCAATAGAAATAAAACTTTATTTCATTAATATCAAAGAACTAAAATATGCTTACATACAAAATGGAAATAAATTGGGTCGGGCGATGGTATCTTATCTTTGAGAAGAGATGTGGTGGCTACATGTCTCTGAATTGTGTTATAATGAGGATCAAGGGACTTTTTATTATTGAACAACAAGGGAAGAACCTAAACAACCAAAAACCTAACCACAAGAGATGGAACACCAAAAATTTGTGGGCCCCTATTGAGGTTAGTTAGGTAACCAACTTCCCCAGGTCGTAACTTGGTCATATGATCTCCATTTGGTGCATATGATACCTCATTGGAAATATCTATCTAAGTACTATAGGATTTTCCAAAGGCCCTTTCCTATGTTTGTAGGCCTGCTGCAAACCTCAAAAAAGAATCATTTAGGGGGTTAAAAACAACTCCAAAAGTCTGGGACCCAAAAAATTGCTAAAAATAGTAAATGTTGCTATAATCAAGGAAACAAATGAAATAAACTGGAGGTCTATGTTGAATAGGTGGACGGCCACCAATATCCACCTGGATCAGTCCTCCCCCCTTGGGAAGAAATGGTCTCCATTGCTTGCAAAGCCTCCATGAGGTGAGGAAATTTTTGTTGAACCTCGTCCCTAGTGAACCACTTTCTCTTCTGAATGAGTTGGCCCACATTGACAACTCAATATAGTTGGATCCTCTGCTGGTGAGTGTTATTGATATGTGTTTCCATAATATTGTTATTTTTTTCCTATTCGTTGTAGTTGGGGTTCAGCTCTATTGGTGCCATCTGCTCAACAAAATTCGATGTGTCCAATAATGGGGGAAAGTATGGTCGCAATTGGTCCACATTAAATACTAGGTGCAGACTAAGGAATGTTAGAATGATGAGCTCGAAGGAATTGTTCATTACAAACTTGGTGATGGTGTACGACCCATATCGGAGCAGGTGAAGTTTGTGGTGGGGCCTGGCGAGGCACTTCTTTTGCAGATGTAACCAAACTTTTTCACCCCATGGAACTTGTGTGGCACTCAATGCTAATTATGATGCTACTTCTACTTAGCATTAGCTTTGTCCAATATGTCATGGACCTACTAGCAGATGTGCTGAATGCACTCAATGAAGTTGTTAGCCTTGTTATATTTGGCCTAGCCATGAGTTGAATCTACCTCAGTAACTACAAATGATATGGCCACATCAATGGGACATAGTGGCTGAAATCCCAATCCCACGTGAAAGGGGTTGTGGCCAGTTGGGCTATGGAGATCTCTATTGTAACTGTGTTAGACATAGGGGAGGCTTTCATCCCATGTGCGTGGATGCTTTTAGTTATACATGCACATAATATGCATGATCATCTTATTGATGACCTCTGTTTGGCCATCATTTTTGGGGTGGAAGGTCGTGGCTTTAGTGAGCTTGGTATCCAACATCGACTAGATTCTTAACCAAAATTTACTCAGGAACCTTCTATCCCAATCTTAGATAATTGACTGTGGGATCCCAAAGTGTACCTAGAATCATTTGAAGAAGATATTAGTAGTGGCTTCCACTGTTATACTCTTCATGCAAGCCACCAAAATTGCCATCTTAGATAATTTTTCGACGACCACGAAAATGCATTCATTGCCATGCTTAGTAGAAGTAAGGTCTGACATGTAATCCATGGATATAGATTCCTAAGGCTGAGTAGGATTAGGCAGAGGATTATATAGGCCTTGGTTCTTAATGGTCGATTTGGAAATGAAGCAGGTAGTGCAGGATCTTATGTACGTCCCATTATCATGTCAAAGGTTCAACCAATAAAAATACTTCTACATCACTGCCACTATTTTCTCTACTCTGAAATTTCCAGTGACCCAACTGTAGTGCACCTCCCAAATCATCTTGGCTTGCTTTCTTGAAGGAACCCAGAGGTTTCCTAGGTTAAATAATAGTGCACCATTGATGAAACTGAGAATTTGGGGGTTGCCCAAAATCCCAATTTATTTAAAAAAAAAAAAGATCCTCCACCAATTCAACATTAGCATCATTAAATTCAATATACCCAACACCTTTTTACCGCCTTGAATTATCATCAAAATCTTCCTCTGCGCTACACGCTGTCTTCAACAAACATTTACATATAACAGATACATGATATTTGGATCGCCATATATAACAGTTAAACGATATTTAGATCAACAAGCTTGAACACAAGATTTAACTTAATTATACAATACAGACAGGTGTACACAATACTAGAACATGTTTCATATATATATATATAGAACAAATTACATTACAGGCTAAGGAATTTCAGCCTTAAAACCCAGCTCACAATCGACTACATCTCGCTCACACACAATTTTACTCACAAATAAGATATATCTCTCACACCCTATCACATTACAATTATATAAGAATTTTAGGAAGGATCAATCCTATCCTCTCCTTATTTTCTCCACAAAAGATTCATGCATGCACGCTTTAAATCTGCTTTATCCTTTTTAAATCTATTTTTCTGCTTTAAGTCACGCTTTTCTTTTGTTCTGATCCTCTCGTCCAGTTTGTTTGCTTTGTTGCTGGGTGCTCCTGCATCAGACTCCCGAGGCACAAAAATTTATGACCTCCTGGTCATATGCTTCTCCTGGTCTTTAGCAACTTTATCCACTGCATTCCTTCACTAGAACTCTGTGAGCTGCAACCAATCTCTGCAGTAACAGCCTCCTCTGTTACACGATACCTCACCAAGCCCTCCGCACTCGGTCTTTTGGCATCCTTCTCTAGGTTGCTGCAAATCTTCTCACCTTCCGTTGCCGCCATCTGCACAATAGAAACACCATAAATTCTTCATCTTTAACTCAACTGTACCTCTTTCCGCAGAATCTTACTGCTCTGATACCACCTGATGAAAATGAGAATTTGGGGGCTGCCCAAAATCCCAATTTCTTTAAAAACCAAGATCCTGGACCTGTGGGTTATGTCCCACTCAATCTTCCGCTGCGCTGCAATAGGAATATCCAACCACCGTTCTTAAGAATGAAACCAGAGTGTAAGGAATTATGCGCACATAATTTTTCACTGTTTTTGGTAACTCATACAATACACTGCACAACCTTCTAATAAACAACGCAATTCACAGCGTTTAATACCACAACGTTTTCATATGTCTCTACAGGCATACGCATAACCCCATCTAATGGATAGCGCTGCACAGCTGCTCTAAAAGCACGTCCATACCTTTCTATTCATCCATCCAAAAACAAATCTATAAGTTAACACGCAGGGTATACAAACAACACTAAACCCAAGTTTTATATATTACACAAAACACTTACAAAATTAAGGCATTTCAGCCTTAAACCAAGCTCACGCTCGACTACATTTTACTCACACAGTTTTTCCTCACAAAAACATATATCCCTCACACCCTATTACATTACATTTATATAAGATGCATTAGGAAGCATTGATAAGATTTTCTCCTAGTTTTTCTACAATGAAAGCTCTCCAAAAACGTGCATGGCTGTATCCATCTTATCTGCTTTAAATTATCCACTTTAAATTCTCTTTTCTGCTTTAAAACAAGCTTTTCTCTATTCTGATCCTCTGGTCCAGGTTTGCTCGCTTAGTTGTTGGTTGCTCCC
>APFE031637887.1:387677-399534 GCA_000404065.3 Pinus taeda
TACCTCACCAAGCCCTCCCGCACTCGGTCTTTTGGCATCCTTCTCTAGGTTGCTGCAAATCTTCTCACCTTCCACTGCTGCCATCTACACAATAGCAAGACCATAAACTTTCCATCTTTAACACACTGTACCTCTTTCTGCAAAATCTTTTACTGCTCTGATACCACCTGATGAAAATGAGAATTTGGGGGTTGCCCAAAATCCCAATTTATTTAAAACAAAAAACAAGATCCTCCACCAATTCAACATTAGCATCATTAAATTCAATACCCAACACCTTTTTACCGCCTTGAATTATCATCAGAATCTTCCTCTGCGCTGCATGCTGTCTTCAACAAACATTTACATATAACAGATACATGATATTTGGATTGCCATATATAACAGTTAAACGATATTTAGATCAACAAGCTTGAACACAGGATTTAACTTAATTATACAATACAGACAGGCGTACACAATACTAGAACACGTTTCATATATATATATATATAGAACAAATTACATTCCAGGCTAAGGCATTTCAGCCTTAAAATCCAGCTCACAATTGACTACATCTCGTTCACACACAATTTTACTCACAAATAAGATATATCTCTCACACCCTATCACATTACAATTATATAAGAATTTTAGGAAGGACCAATCCTATCCTCTCCTTATTTTCTCCACAAAAGCTTCATGCATGCACGCTTTAAATCTGGTTTATCCTTTTTAAATCTATTTTTCTGCTTTAAATCACGCTTTTCTTTTGTTCTGATCCTCTCGTCGAATTTGTTTGCTTTGTTACTGGGTGCTCCCGCATCAACCCTAGAGGTAAAAATCATGAACTTGCTTTCCTTCCAAGAGCATATGGTATGTGTTTTTGAATTCTAGATCGCTCTTGTAAAGAAGCGGTCACCCTGAAGTCTCGAGTCAATAAGATTGGATCACAGTGGTCAACATCATGACCAATGGCTGGCTGAGGCAGTCTACAACATTATTGGTGTTTCTCATATTATACTTAATTTTCAATTGGAATTGTTGTAGGTATGTGGACCATTTCTTATGGAAATCATTATGAAACTTTCCTTGTCTATATGAACTATAGGGGCTAGTGGTCTGTGTGGATGATTTTTTTGCTTCTCCATAATGTAATTCTTCCATTACCAATAGCCCTGCATAATGGAGTACATATCTTTGTCATAGGTGGGATACATTCATATTGTGTCTAAAAGTGTCTCATTGTGATATGCCACTGGATCCCCCTATTGAGTAAGAACTGCACCAATAAGATATTTGGACGCATCTATCTTAATCATAAATGGTTGCTGACGTTCTAGTAATGTAAGCATTGGTGCAGAGCAGAGGTGATGATTTCATGAGGGGAATTTTGAGGTCTAAAATGGGCCTCCTAAGAAAAATGTATAACAAAAATAAAATTTGTAAGAACCAGTAATATTCAATATGATGATGTCAACCATGGGGGATGATTCACTATTTTTGGAGTAAAAAAGTTTAAAAAATAATAAAACTACTTTTTGAACTCGTATTTTCAACTTATCTCCCTAAGGTTTTATTAAAATTTCGAGCGAGAATACTCGTTGGATGAAAAATTTGATTCCTCATCCAAGGAGTACCCTTGTTGCATCCTTTTGATGGACCCTGTTACATGAAAAATGAGAAATACATGAAAAAACATAATTGCAATCACATTTTTCATGTATTTATCAGTTTTCATGTAGTAAGATTCATCGAAAGTATAAAACATGGGTACTCCTTGGATGAAGAATCAAATTTTTCATCCAACTAGTGTTGATGCTCAAAATTTGATTAAACCCATAGGTAAATAAGTTGAAAATACAAGTTGAAAAAATAGTTTTTTATTTTTTCCCTCTAAAATTTGATGATGTACTCTAATCTTAATTTATTATTTTCACTATTATTTTATAATTTCCTTAGGAGACCCATTTTTAACCTCAAAATTCTCCTAATGAACTTAGAAAATACCTTTTGTTGGGATTCAAACCAAAAAAAACTTTTATTTTGCTCCACCCTTGGTGACTTGACTGAAAGGGCAAGTGATATGAGAGAACCCCAACACGATCCTGTGGTAGAATTGGCAATACATAGAAAGTTTCAGAGCCCTATTGGAGTGGTTGGGACTAACCAATCTCGAATAACTTGTTTCTTGGTTGGGTCCACATGAACACCCCGCTCATCAATTATGTACCCTAGATATTGAACATTGGTCATACCAAAAGTCCATTTCTTCTAATTGGCACGCAATTTGTGTTGTCGCAGGGTTTGGAGGACCTGTTGAATATGTTGGAGGTGCTCATCCCAAATCTCGATGAAGATCAAGATGTCTTCCAAATAAACTACCACGAATGAGTTGGTGAAGGGCCACAAGATGTTTTCCATTAGCCTCATGAAGGTTGAGAGGGAATTCGTCAACTCGAAAGGCATGAACAACCATTTGAAAAGCCCCTCCTTGTATTTGAAGTTAGTGTTCTACACATCATAGGGTTCAATTGGTACTTGGTGATAACCATACTTCATGTCAATATTGAAGAAATTTTTTCCCCCCCTGAGTTGGTCCAAAAGGTCATTAATCTATGGGATTGGATACCTATTCCAGACAGTGATCTTATTCATCACTTGATTCTTAGTACATGGTCCCCTGGTCCCATAATTCTTTTGTACCAATATCATCGAGCTCCCATGGGGTGATGAACTTGGCCTGATGTTTCATTTCTACAACAACTCATGAATATGCATCTTTGTTTCATCATTCTCTAGAACAAAGAGTCGATAAATCAACCCATTGGGTAGCACCACCCTCAGGACCATATTGATGGAATGTTTGACCTGGTACTGTGGAGGTTACCCCATGGATGACATGAAGATGTCCCTGTACTCCTCCATGACATGTCCATCTGCTGCTATCGTGTGGAGGAGCTCTACCTAGAGGCCGCAAATGTGGCCACAATATTCCTCTTTCCCCAAGGGAAAATCATAAGAAAGATAAATTTCCTGGTCTAGGAAATGATCTTATTCCATTGATTCACAGAGATCAAAGAGATGGTGGTAGGCAGTGCTACCTTCATTATCAGATATAACTTTATTTCCCAAATAAATAATAATAGTGTGAGGCCTAGACTCATGCATAACATGATGCTTCCACAAGTATGGTTGGTCTAATAATACATCACACACTTCAAAAGGAGAAGCATCACAAAGTACCTCATCTGTGAAGTGCTTTATGTTGTAGGGAATGCGATGCTACTGGTTGACATAGAGATCTCATCCTTCGTGGAGCCACGTGATGGTGTATGACTGTGGGTGTGGTTTTTTTGGTAGGCCCAACTGCTTCACAACCTCTTTTGAAATGAGGTTATTTTAGTTTCCATTGTCAACAACGAATTGTAGTGGAGAACCCTTTGCCCACATTTGTGAGTGGAAGAGTCACTCCACCTCCTATGGATCTTCAGGCTTAGTCTTTTAGATTTTGGTGGTGGCAACTGTGGCACTGGGCTCCACATCAATAGTATGCTTCTGTTTGTTATTTCCCTTGTCAGTTTCTAACTTAGAGTCAGAACATGCACTTGATTCAGAAGATTTTAGCTCAACCACTATTCACTGCTTTCCTCCACACTGAAGTAAGAACATGCATCTAATTCAGAAGCTTTTAGCTTGGCCACTAGTGATTACTTGGCTCCACAATCACCTGTGTTGTGAGTGGGGCTCTTATAGAACTCACACCGTTTCCTTGTGTCCTTATTTGTCTTTGTCATGTTGTTCTTTGCTTGCAGCTTCGATGGGTTGTCCTTGGTCATGTGGAAAATGAAACAAGAAAATTATAATTTAATTTTGTCCTTTAATTAAATTAGGAATAAAATTGTAATTCCACATCACATGAAAACTTGTATTAGTTAAATAAGTTAATTGGAATTATTTGGCTTAGTTAATTCGAGTTGAGGGTCTAACCTGAGTCATGTAGAGTGTCTCCTACATTATAGGAGCCCTGGTTGAGTTTATTTTTAGTTGTAATTAATTAATTAAGCGTAACTGATTTAAAGTCATTTAAACTAGTTCCAACTGTTAGAGGAAGTAGTGGGAGGTCTAGTAGTGTGCTGTTGCTTGTAGTGATCAACCAGTTAACTGATTATTCACTCATAAATAACTCATGTATGTCACATCTGAGAGTTACCCAGTTGAGATTGGAGATTACAGACAATGTACTATTATTTGTATAATCATTCAAATTGTACAAGTGGTGCATGCAGTCAGATGAAGGCCTATGAAGATTGCGTAATTTGAAATGAGGAGTTTCCCTAATTAATAGGGGGATAATTCTCAAGGAAACAATGCAAGTAAATAAGGACTTGGGGAAGCATAAAATTGGTTAAATATTGGCATGGGATTGTATAGGAAGTCGTGAGACAGATAGAGATAATGCAGAGCTTGCTCAGGCTTGAGAAAAGCATTGTAATCTTCTCAAATTTTCTGACTAATGCAATATATAGATAGAAGGGGTTTTAAGTTGTGGTTTTCCCCAGGAAATCATTGTGTAATGTGTTGATTGAATTCTTTCTCTTGTATGGTTCCTGCTTTCACGATCATTTAATTGTTTCTGCTGGTGACAAGAGTAGATTCAAGTATATTGTTTTAGTAAATGACAATTAGTAGTTTGAATCTAAAAAAAAAATTATACATGACACCAGCGTAGAAATCACTTTAGAAGAGGAGAATAAGAGTTTTTCTTTTGCAGGTGAAATAAAATTTGAAACATTATACTTCAGAGTCAGCAAGATGTCGTTATATGGATTGAGACTTGAATATGCCCTTAAGGGTAGTTCAAACTATATTTCTTGGAAGGACAAGATGGAGGCAGTGTTGGAAGACAACTCGCTTAAGGAATTCATAGACAAATATATTCCTAAGCCTCCAACAACTGATGCTAAATATCTGGAAGAGTGGAGAAAATGTGTTGCAAAATTGAGAAGTATTATCCTAGAAGGAGTTCGAGATCATATTGTCTCGAAACTCCATGTTAAGGAGACTCCATATGCAATGCGGAAGGCCCTGACAAACCAGTTTCAAAAACACAGTGGCCACAAGAAGATGGCACTGAAGGACAAGCTTAGAAAAATCAATATGGAGAAGGGAAACAAAATACCAAAGTACTTGACCAAGTTCACCCAATGTCTAGATGATATTGAAAGTGTTGGTGTTATAGTTTCTGAAGATGATCTGGTAATCCTAACACTTCTAGGCCTTCCCAAGAGCTAGCACAACTACCAAGATTCAAAAAATGGGAGGGAGAAGCTACTAGAGTGGGAGAGTTTGTGGTCCAACTTGGTGCAAGAAGAGATTTGGTGAAAAAAAAGAGATGGATCCTCATCCAAGCATGATGATGAGGATAACTCTGCCTTAGTTGGAAAGGAAAAGACAGAGAAAGGGAAGAAATCCCATTCCAAATCAAATTATAGTCAGGGCAACAAGAAGAAGGACTTGTCGAAGATAAATTATTTTCATTGTCATGAGTTGGGACACTATGCCATGAAGTGTTCACACAAGAAGGCTAGAAAGAATACCTCAAGAAGAGTGGCAGGTGAAGCTCTTGCTTTGCAATTCGAGTTGGATTTAACCCTCATCGCTTCCATGGTGACATTGGTGATGGGTAGTGTGCGGTATCTAGATAGTGGAGCCTCATTCCATATGACTGAAAACAAATAATTACTTAGTGATTAGGAGGAGAAGGACCTCTAGATGCACATTGAAATGGGAGATGATGGAAGGTATAGCGTAAATAACACCAGTACTATTACTTTTCAGAGGTAGTCTAGTTATCCTCTCACACTAAAAGATGTCATGTATGTTCCGGTCTAAAGAAGAATTTTGTTTCACTTTCTATGTTGGAGGACTGTGGATACAATCTGATATTTAGCAAAGGAAAGGTTTTTCTTCATCACATAGCCTCAAGACAAGTGAAGTGGATCAGGGTTCGAGTGAAGAACCTCTACAAATTAGATGTAGAAGATTGTGCTACTTTGAGGGCAAAAGTAGAGAAGGTGCAAATCCGAGACATCCATGAGTTGTGGCATAGAAGATTAGGTCACTTGCACCATGGAGCTTGAAGATCATGCAACAGATTTATACAGGACTTCAGAAGGGTACACTAGAGCTGAGATATACATGCAAAGGCTTTACATTGGGGAAGTACACCAAAGCCACCTTTCATGATAAGGAAAGTTGAGCACAAGTGATCCTTGAAAGAGTTCACTCAGATGTGTGTGGACCATTATCAACAACCTCCATGGCCCATCATATGTATTATGTAATATTTGTAGATGATTTCTCTCGTAAGTGCTAGATTTTATTCATGCAAAAGAAAGATCAAATGTTTGCTAAATTTTGTGAATTTAAAGCACTCTTTGATAAAGACACTAGCAAGATAGTGAACACTCTAAAGAACGATAATGGTGGATAATATGTGTCAAATGAATTCAATAAATTATGTGCTTCAGAAGGCATTTGATGGGAGATAATAGCACCCCATAACCAATAGTAGAATGGGGTTGTTGAAAGGAAGAAAAAAAGTATTGTGGGAGCTTCATGAGCAATGTTACATGATTAGGGCCTACCATTCTAGTTGTGGGCTAAAGCATGCAACACAAATATGTTTGGGCAGAACAGGATTCCTGATCGGATTCTTAGGATGAGTACACCAGAAGAAGCCTTTTCATGTCAGAAACTAGATGTAGCACACTTTAGGATCTTTGGTTGATCAGTTTATTGTCTTGTTACCAAGGATGCAAGGAAAAAGCTAGAAACAACAATTGAGTTGGGAATATTTGTGGGGTACACTAAAAAACCTCACAACTATCGGGTGAACCTTCCATCTCACAAGATGATAGTGGTTCATAGAAATGTGAAGTTTGATGAATAGAAGGCCACGAGAGGGAGTTTCATATACATGCAGATGAGGGGCTTTTAGCTCCAAAGGAAGAACCTTAGGATGATGTGGAGTAGCCACATGCAAAGGAGCAGAGAGTGGAAGCACCCACCCATGTAGAGACTTCCAGAGATTGAAGGAAGCACACTAGAGAGGCTAACAGATTGATGCATGATGCTAGAGAGAATGTGGGAGAACCTAGATCAGAACAAAGACAGAGGAGGTCACTGGACCGGTACACTGGCTACATGGATATGATGAGCGACAATGTATAGATTGAGCCATCTTCATTCGAGAAGAAGTGCAGCAACTAGTATGGGTTGATTCATTATTAAGGAGTATGACTCTATTATCAAAAATAATGTTTGGGAAGTGGTCCCAAGACTAGAAGACAACTCAGTGGTGAGTTCCATATGGACTTAAGAAGTAAAGAAAGAAACATATGGGAGTGTGGAGAAACACAAGGCCATATTTGTGGCCAAAGGGTTCCCTCAGGTGGGGAGAATTGATTACGAGGATACCTTTGCTCTAGTATCAAGGTACTCTTCAATCAGATCTATTATAGCACTTTTAACACAGATGTGAAGACAACATTACTCAATGATGTGATTGAGGAAGTGGTGTAAATTGAGCAAATAGAAGGATTTGAGACCTTCAATAGAGAGCTGCATGTGTGAAGACTCAAGCGACAATTGTATGGATTGAAATAAGCACATTGTGCTTGGTACACCAGGATTGAAAACTATTTCACTAGTTTGGGCTTCACCAAAATTGAATAATATGCAAACATTTACCATATTGTGGTTGAAGGTAAATTGTTGACTATAGTATTATAGGTCGATGATTTAATTGTAACAGGTGATGAGAAGCTTGTAAAATCTTGCAAGAGAATTCGATTTGAAGTACCTAGGGTTCATGCATTATTTCCTTGGTATGGAAGTATGGCAAGGAGATAAGGAACTATTTGTATCTCAGGGGAGGAACTATTTGTATCTCAAGGGATGTATGCCAACGAGATACTGAAGAAGTTCCACATGGAGAGCAACAAACCTATGGAAACTCCTTTAACAGGGAATTGGAAGAAGGAAGATGATACTTCAGGTGAAGTAGTGGAGGCTATTATTTACAGGTAGCTTCTGGGTTCACTTATGTATTTGGTGATGAACAGACATACGTTTTGAAGTTAACCAGCTTAGTCAAGCAATGGTTAAGACAACCAAACTCTATTGGAAGGTAGCTAAACATGTGCTGAGATACTGCAGAGGCACCACTCAGTTTGGTCTTTGGTACAGATAGATAGAAAGAGTGAAGCTTCAAGACTTCAAAAATGCAAATTAGGTAGGGAGTTCATCCGACAGGTAGAGAACATTAGGGGGAATCTTCGATATTGGGTTAACAACAGTTTCTTGGTACAAAAGGAAGCAAAGATCAGTTGCACTCAGTTTGAAAGAAGCAGAGTCTAGATGAGGAAGATCCTTGTTAGGTTATTTGGTCAGCAGATGTATCCTATAGTGATTTACTATGTTAATCAAATATATATCGAACTCTCTTAGAATCTAGTTTTTCATGATCGGTCCAAGCATATCGACATCCAGTATCACCATCTATGAGATTATGTGTAGAGGAGAATCATGTTGCTGGAGTACATTCCTACAGAAGAGAAGGATGAATACATTTTTACAAAGGCATTGTAAAGATGCAAATCGAGTTTCATAGAGGCAGGATTAGAGTAGTAGATAATCCTTTTCTTGCTTAGAGGGAGTGTTAAAAATACAACAAGAAAATCCTAATTTAATTTTGTCCTTGAATTAAATTAGGAATAAAATTGTAATTCCACATCACATGACAACTTATATTAATTAACTATGTTAATTTGACTTAGTTCACTGAGTTAATTTGAGTTGAGGTTCTAACTTGAGTCATGTAGAGTGTCTCCTACATTATAGGATCCCTCGTTGAGTTCATTTTGATTTGCAATTAATTAATTCTCTTTAACTAAGTTAAAGTCAGTTAAACTAGTTCCAACTGTTCGAGGAATTAGTGGGAGGTCTAGTAGTGTGGTGTTGACTGCAGTGATCAACCAATTAATTGATGATTCATTCATAAATAACTCATGCATGTCAGATCTGAGAGTTACCCAGTTGAGATTGGAGTTCAGGGACAATGTACTATCAGTTGTATAATCACATCAATTATATAGGTTGTGCATGCAGTCAGAGGAAGGCCTATGACAAATGTGCAATTCCAATTGAGGAATTTCCCTAATTAACAGAGGGCTAACTCCTAAGGAAATAGTGCAAGGAAATAGGGACTTGGGCAAGAAGGAAACTCGTTAAGTATTGGGCTGGGCTTGTATAGGAAGCTGTGAGACAGATAGAGATAATGCAAAGGTTGCTCGGGCTTGAGCAAAGCATTGTAATCTTATCATATTTTCTGACTAATGAAATATAAAGATAAAATGGGTTTTTAGCCGTGGCTTTCCCGAGGAAATAATTGTGTAATGTGTTGACAAAATTCTTTCTCTTGTATGTTTCGTGATTTTATAATCATTTAATTGTTACCACTGATGAGTAGAGTAGACTTAATTCTATTGTTTTAGTAAATTACAATTAGTAGTTTGAATCTACAAAGAATTTCTACAGGTTTGCCCACCTTGGCTTTATTCTTTGTTTTGTGGTTTGGGGGCACCTTTCCCTTGCTTTGGATTTGTAGATCCAAAGTATTACTTCTTCTGTTTAATTTTCCGCTCGATCTTGACAGCGTATCAATAGGTGGCACCAAGCAAGGAGATGTGCAAGAACTCCATCTCATCTTGGATGTACTTATGCATAGAGCTGCGGTACTTGAGTACCAAATGCCACTTAGAATCCTTGATATATAACTTCGTGCAAAGGGTATGCAAAATATTTGTGAAATCTGACACATCTTGGTCCCTTCCTTACCACAATGTGGTCCACTTTATGTATTTATACTTATATCTCTTGAAAGGGTAATATTGTTCCTTTATGGCATCTTCGAAAGAATTTCAAGTGGGTGCGGTTGAAAACAATGGGGGTTCAATCTTGTCCTTTTGTTCACAGTAGGTTTCCCACTAGTCCTTGACATTAGGAGAGATTTTGAGGAGTACAAAAGTAATCTTTTCCCGATTAGAAAAGTCATGAAATGAAAAATATAATTCCAGTAGATTTTACCATCTATCTATGACACTTGTGTCTATGTGGCCTTCAAAAATGTGAATTTCAAAGTTGACTTGTGCCTTAAAGAGATTGGCACCTCCAGAGTGGTTATTGGATGAAGATGTGTCACATATGGGTAGCTACCGAACGATTTGGGAAAAGTTATCCATCATCGCATTCCTCTGCCACTTGAGGGATTCCTCGAGCAATATTTTGAAAGGATCTCCCACTCCCTCATCTTTCTTTTCTTCTGCCATGGTGTTAAGAAACCAGCTCACAAAAATATAGAAAATATAGATGAACGCCTAAGAAATAAGTCTCTTCAAGGGGGCAACCTCCTTTACATTACACAAATGAACAATTCTTTGATGATACAAATTAGAAGACCTTCTTTCTATATATAGGAGTCTAAGGGGTCATAATATAATCAGAGCTGACATAACAATAATAATGTAAGGGCACAATAATAACAATAGTGGGCTTCTATGGGGCACAATAATAAAAATATGGGGACTACATGTGCACAACAATATAATAAAGGGGTTGTACTAATAACAATAAGGGGTTACACTAGTAGTATAGGGACCTAACATGCCCCTCTCCTTCGACAAAAAGTGTTTTCCTCAACGTTTGAGTAGTTCTTGATGCTTCTGTATAAATTCTTGTCCTCCCATGTGGAATCTTCAGGGGTAAGTTCCTCCACTTGATGAGATACTCTGAAATTGATCTATTTTGTAGCTTTTGATTTCTCGATTTTGTGACTGCTTCAGGTTCAAATATGATTTTTCCTTCCTTTCCAAGTTCTCACAATACTGTTTGAACTGGGGCCTTCTGCAAATTTTGGATTAGTTCCCACTCCTTTAGGCATATGGATATATGTAAGGCCTGATGTTTCGAGGAACACTTCGTGGAATCAAATGAATAGCATGATCATGATCACGAATAGGTGGGAGGCCTTTGCGAGTCTCAAATACCTTGGAATGATTGTCCAAAACATGTTGGAGATCTGGAGAAATACATGATTTCGATGTGGGATCCTCTAGTGAACATAATTGTGCAATTACACCCTGTTTTTCTTTATTTAGAAGCTTTTTCATGATGTTAGAGTTGATTATCTTTCCAGGTTTTCCTTTGATACCCATCAATTCAACTTCCTTTCCTTCCCAAAAAAAATTCAAGAAAATTTCTTGAGAATTAAAAGCTATCGTACCCAAAGATTGTATCCATTGGACTCCTAGTAAAACATCAACACCATCCATTGGAATGGAAATCATTGGGCTATTCAATACATATTCTCCCATGGATAGCTTGATATTATGGCACTTTCTAGAGAAATTTATGGTTCCTCCACTTGCAACCATCACTTGACACTCCGGTGCTAGATATAAGAAGCAATTCAATTCCTTGGCTATCTTACAATCAATAAAATTATGGGTACTGCCCAAATCAATCAACACTCTTACCTTTTTCTTCTTGATATGTCCTTTTATCTTGATAGTTTGAGGACTGGTAATTTCTTCCAATGCATTACAAGATATGGTCGGATTGATTTCTTGAGACTCGATGTGATCTTTCAATTCTTGAACATTTTTCTTCTTGATATGTCCTTCTATGTTGATAGTTTGAGGAATGGTAATTCCGTCCAATGCATTACAAGATATGGTCAGATTCATTTCTTCTTTCTCGATGTGATCTTTCACTTCTTGAACCTTTTTCTTCTTGATATGTCCTTCTACCTTGA
>APFE031637887.1:400061-436366 GCA_000404065.3 Pinus taeda
TTTTTTCTTCCAATTGTTGTGGTGTTGCTCTTTGTATCCTCATAATGTGCTATCATTTCCTCCATGAAAATTGACCATGTAACAAGTTGTTTACGAGAAAAAAACCCTTTATACCATAAAAATTGATCTGGTTGTAAATATCAAGATGCAATACATACCTTTTGTAACAGTGGTACACTATGTAGATCAACATATTGCTCCATTTGTAGTATTCAATTTACTGGATCCTTTCCATCAAACTTCCTCATATCACCTTTTCTTGATTTTAGGAGATCTATCTTTGAATGACTATAACTATGTACTTTCAGATCTTAAATTTCTGAAATTATCTCTTGTAGTATCCCTCTAAGTCCTCTTTCTAACCCCATAAGTTTGATTAGAATTTGATTCTCCAAGAAAGAGTTATGCCCAATCTCCTAAGATGACATGATTATATAATGTTTTAGTAGAGCGAACTTGTACGTTGTGCCACATGTCACTGTCTCGATCTTCAGATCTAAAAATTATGCATAGAAAGCTATAGTCTGTCCTCTTTCTATAACTTCTTACGAAATTTCAATTTGTTGCTCAGAGAGAAAGTAATGATGATTTTCCCAAGGTCACCCTTTTAGGATCTAATTTGGGAGTCTGCAAAAACCTTAACTTCCTCTGATCATATATCCGAAAATATAGCGAGACAAGATCTGAAATTTGGACCTGAGATTCAAAACAATTTCTTCCCAAATGGGTTTTTGCTTTAGCTTCTGAAACTTCATAGCGAAAAGGTTATAGTGAAAAAACCACGATGACCTGTTTTAGATGAAATTTTGGAGCTTGTAAAAACCCTAACCTCCTCATATCATATCTTCGAAAATATAGTGAGACAAGATCTGAAATTCAGATGCGCGGTTCAACAAGCTTTCTTCTCAAATGGGTTTTCCTTTTTAGCTTTTGAAACATCGTAGAAAAAAAGTTATAGAGAAAATACCACGATGATCTGTTTGGAGTAGCGAAACCCTAGAATCCAAAGCTTTGATACCAAATGTTAAGAAACCAGCTCACAAAAAGATAGAAAAGATAGATGGAAGCCTTAGAAATAAGTCTCTTCGAGGGGGCAACCTCCTTTACATTACACAAATGAACAATTCTTCGATGATACAAATGACAAGACCTCCTTTCTATATATAGGAATCTAAGGGGTCATAATATAATCGGAGCCGACATAACAATAATAATGTAAGGGCACAATAATAACAATATGGGGACTACATGGGTACAACAATATAATAAGGGGGTTGTACTAATAACAATAAGGGGTTACTCTAGTGGTATAGGGGCCTAACATGCCCCTCTCCTTCAAAAAGTGGTGTCCTCAACGCTTGAGTAGTTCTTGATGCTTCTATATAAAATTCTTGTCCTCCCATGTGGAATCTTTAGTGAGTAAGTTCTTCCACTTGAAGAAATGCTTTGAAATTGATCGATTCATAGTTGTCGACTTCTCGGTTCTAAAACATTATATAATCATGTCACTCTAATACCATTTATCCAGACTTTTACATGAATGCAACAAAATATAGATACAAACATAAACACTGAGATGAAACAAAAAAAAACTTCATTTCATTAATATCAGAGAGCAGAAACATGCTTACATATAAAATGGAAATAAACTAACTTGAGCATGATAGCTTATCTCTGAGAGGAGATGTGGTAGCTAGATGCCTCTAAACTATGTTACAGTGAGGCTCAAGGGCCTTTTTATTATTTAGCAATAAGGGAAAACACTAAGCGACCAAAACCCTAACCCCAGGAGATGGAACAACGAATATTTGTGGGTCTCGTTGGGTAGCCAACTTCCTCAGGTCGTAACATGGTCATATGATCTTTCTTTGGTGTGTATAATACCTCGTTGGAAATATCTCTCTGGGTACATAGGATTTTCCACAAGATCTTTCTAATGGACACAAACCTACTACGGACCTCAAAAAAATGTCGTTTGGGGGGTCAAAACATCTTCGGAAGTTCACAACCTAAAAATTTGCTAAAAGCAGTAATTGCTATTATAATCAGAGAAATGGATGAAACCAAATAGAGGCCTAGGTGGAATAGGATTGTGGCCACCAATATCCACCTGGATCAAGAGGAGAAAAAAATTATCAAAATATATATCCTTGATCAATTCTTGGTTGATTAGTTTGTGAAATATTTAATTCCTTCTATTTCCGAAGACATCTCCCTGTTAGAAGAGACAATAATGGAAGAGGAAATAATGAAAGCACAATAGATATATCTATTATAATCATAACGTATGATTTTATATGATATTTTTTTAGATGCACCAAGTGCTTAGACAAACCCTACCAACCCAAAATAAGGGTCTCAAGTCAATGGTGTGACTAGTTCTATAGGAAATGTTGAAGATTACCGAACTAACGAACTCCTTATATTCAAATGCATGTGAAATTCTACAAAGAACTAAATATGCCTAAATCTATGCATAATACTTAGATTTCATCTTGATTCAGACCTCTAAGCTTCAGTGTAGACAACATTCGAAGGGAAAGAAGAAATAAAAGAACAAAAATTCTAAGTAGGGACCTACAACAAATAATGATATTAATAATTCTAGTAGGGGTAAAAATGAGAACAAGTTAAATTTCGTCACAAGCTTTGTAATGAAAATAACTTAACTCATTAAAGACCCAATATGGAAGAGTAGTAGGATAAATGCTATCAATTTGCAATATTTACTAATCCTTTATTCCAGAAAGCCAACAAATGGTCGTTGTAAATAAAAACACTACACCTTCATAGGGGATAATTAAGACACACATCCCCTTGAGAAAAATGTTCTAAATGCAAAATTTTACGTTTATGAGAATGACATCATTGTCTAGACTAGGCCTTGTAATTATAATGTCCATGAGTAAGGATTTGAAGGTAAGGAGGAATGTGCATCACAATATTCTTTTCTTGAATAGATAGAAATGTCAACAATTGACACGATGCCTCATCCGAAAATGGATATTTTAGAAGGCTTGCATGAAACCCTAATGTCCAAGTTTCTCTAAACTACAACATTGTTGATGATATAGCACATGCATGTTGTACTATCTTTGTGTTGGAAATCTTTCCTAGTTTCATTATGTAGTGAAATGGCATTATTAATCTCGACTGATAGCTACTACCCTTCTAACACTTGCTTAATAACATTCGACTTGGATCAATCCAAGCATAAACTTCTCTACCATTTTGTGTTTTAGATTTGGGTATCTTCTTAGGAACAAGCATTTTCTAGACTATGGTGGAAAAATGGATTCCACTTGTGTTATAACCTTTTCATGTTGGAGAGTCTTTGATTCTTGAGAAATAGAGTCTTTGACCACAATGCTGAGACCATTAATTGACCATTCTTTTAATCCCATGGGATCATTCTTTCATTCTCAATTGAGCTATGGGTTAAAATCATCTCAATCAAGGTTAAAGTAATTGATGTTTCATTAGATTATAATCTTTTATTAGGACAATTATATGAATGAAATAATGGTTATAATGTCTTTGGTTTTCTCAATTATTCCGTTCTCTCATTAAGAATAGATTTTAAGAATTGATTAATTATCATATTATATTAGTAACCTTAATGGCACCATCAATAAATCTTTCAAAATAGATGAACCTAAAGTAAATGTAATATCAAAATCAACTTTAAAAAAAATAATAAAATTAAAAAAATGTTAACCATAAAAATACATAATTTTAGATAATAAGTAAAAGAAATAGTATTTTTAAAATTAGTTCCTAATAAATTTACTCAAATTTAAGGAATTAAATTTCATATTCGATAAATAACCACTCACCGTACAATATATATAAAAGAATTTTCCTGTCTTGGTCATGTCTATTTGGGTTCCTCCATTTTCCGCATCCGGGTACATGGTGCATAGTCCATACAGACATTTTCAAAGTGGCGTTTCTTGGTACATCGGTAACTCCAGCTCACATATTGATGAGCCCACTTGTTAGGTAGTTGACAATCATAGTAACTCTCTTTTGGTGTTATTTAATATCCACGTATAGTCACTCTCACCTTCCACATGGTTTTGTAATCACCACATGCATATAACAGAAAACCCACTACTTTTACACATAAACCACAAAAGCAGAAGAAGATTCTTTATTTATTTATTTAAAAATTAGGACTTTGAAATGCTCCGTAATTTATGGCTCTAACTGCATTTTGTGTATTAACGATGATATCTTGTAGAATTTTGTAGTTTGTAAGTCAAATCTGTACTACAATGGTCCTGAGCTTATGATTACCCAAAATTTTAATATATTTCTAATAGCGGTTGTATACATTACACTCATACAACTGTTGGCCTCTCGTGAAAGATCGGTGACGAGAGTTGTTGAAATAGGTGATTAAGAGTTGTTGAAATAGGTTATTAATATTTGTGGAGTTATATTTTTATTAATGTACTAAAGCGTAAAGCGTTAAGGCGGGTGTATGTTATTTATAAGATTGAACAAAAGTATAAAATTTAATAGTTGTTATATACTGTTTTAATGCATTAATGAAGTTATAGCTTTATAAATATGGGTTGTTGTTGTCGAATTATTTTTCTTAACGTTACTGATTGGATAAGATAAATATTATTAAATATTTTATAAATGAAATATAAGCATCAAATAATTATTTTATGATATTATTAAATTAAAAAGATTAAATTTAACTATTATATTTTTATTTTAAATTATTATTAATAAAAACTAAAAATATTTAATATAAAAGTTATATATATATAGAAAATGTACAACAAATTTTTTAAACATTGAGATTCACTCCTATTTTACCATAAAAAAAATTAATTTATATATGGTGTATTACAATATCATGAGCTAGTACCATGCCTTATCAATATTATATGCTAAGAAAACCATAGCTCATATCATAAGAAACTTGTTTATATTACTGTTTTTTTTTAATTAATGGATTTAATTAAAATGACAAAAAAACTATTTTGTATATAAATCTCGGTTTTTGATTTGTGAGTACTACTAAGAATATTCTAGAATATTTTGTGGAAGTTAAATCTCCACTATCTACTTAACTAGCATTTGCACTAGATGTTGCAAAGGAAACGCCGTAAGGCTAAAATTGAAAAACGGAAATACAACAAAAAAATACTTTCGTAAGGAATAAAAATACTTATAATGAATTTATTATTAGATATTCATATATATTGCACAATATATTAGCCCCACTAATTGTTTCCCTTTCTTAATGTAACCTTTCACCACTATGGTCACTATAATATCAAATACAATATGTGTCTTAACCAAAAACTATTATGAAAGGCAAAATACTTATTTGTCCCATATCCCATATAAACCATAATATACTTTGATCACTCTTGGAGAATTGCAAACACTTCCAAAATGCAACTTCTAACCACTATTACCATTAAGACTCAGAATGCTCTTAATGGTTGCTTGCTGAGGCTTGAGCTTGAGTCGCCATGAGATACTGGAGATGGGTCTAATCACGAAAGACCGAATGCACCAAAAATTTGAGCCACCTGATTCCACCTGCAAGGCCAGGCACACACCAGAATGAGGATACGTAGAATAAGAAACTACGACACTCGATCGCATCAGGCACCAAGATATGCATAACACTCCTAATTAAATGTACAAGGGAAAGCATTAGCATTGTAGCAACCATCAATGGTGCCCTGAAATACCCAGTGATAAACCAAGTGGACTGGTTGAGGTCACAAAGCCACAACCATTCGAGGCTTACACCATGTCTACAGGTAGAATTAATGAAAAAAAGTAAATAGGGGAGTTATTTTCCTGAGACAAGGGTTAATAATCCATACCTATAGATACATAGCACACTTGAAGAGAAATTGCTCTTGGTTTCGTTGGTATAGTTTGGTGAATTCCATTCCACTGTGGATACCCTAAAGAGCCACAAAAAAATAATTTGCATGAGAACCAAAGATGTTCCCTTGAGGAAAACAAAACGAAAATAACAAGGAATTGAGGGAAAAACGATAAACGCAGACTTGAAAGATTTCACCATGATAGTAATGGAATCCATTGTTCTCTTGTCCCACGAATACTTGAACCAACTCAATGATTTCAGCACACATCCTCTGCCACATCCAAACCCATGAAAATTAGACGAGACGGTAATGTCCACACCACGGGAATGTAAAATGAAGTAGTAAACACAAGAATGACATACCTATAAGCTATAGGGGAAGGCCTCATTGCCATACATTTAGAAAATTGATGAGTCTGGAGCAACCACATCCTGAAATAAAAAACAATATAATGCCTGCAATAAAAGGTTTAGTTTACACAAATCAAAACGAAATTTATTCACTACTGAATGTAACTAAAAGTAGAATAAAAAAATAACAGGGCTACTGAGCACAGAGAATGTCAGACACTTTACAGCTAATTACAGTCACTACAGAGCATGGTGGATATGTGAAGGAGACCCATTAATCGATGCAGTCCTGCATGATCACTCTCAGTGTTATATCTCCATTTCCTTCGATGCAAACAGTGGATTAATAGTCCCATATAAGAGAGACAGGTTTAGATATGCCACAAGGCCAACCCTTAAGATAAGGCTACATTGAAAAAAATTATAAGCAGCCATTGCAACCCTCCTGAGGATAATAATAAACATGAGTTGCATTTGAGCCTTGAACTTTTGCAAAATAAAAAATTCCCAGACTTCTATATCAGAGTTAAATCATTTTTTCTCAATGGGTCATTTTCCAAAGATGGGTGTCAGATAAAAAGCAACAACTGCTCCTCAAGACCATAAGTTGTTCTTTACCAAAGGCTCCCAATCCGAAGTTCTCCGCACAATTGGAAGTATCCCAAACAAAGAAAATAACAATACCCACAGAGGAGAAAGAAGAACAACCCACTGCCATGAACCCTCCACTCTACCCTAAGGGCTAAGCAGGGCAACAAACCCAAACACACAACCCCCAGCAATGGATGTCGCAAGAGTTAAAAAGTATAGCATATCTGTCAAACCAGGCACGTTATTGCATCCCTCTTCCTTAACAATGCATTTCTTGATGGCATCAATTGTATTCAAAAGAGCTGACTAATAGCCCTCTTCCGATACAAAAAACTGATTCCCATACCTAGACTGCAGCTCACGGAAGGATTGACGAGGAAGTCTGGAAAGACCTAAGCCCATTCTTTGTTGTATTTTTCCTTTGTGTTGTTTGTTTGTAGATTTGTTCCTTCTCATACTCTTCCCCTCCCTTCTCCCTCATTCTATTGCAGGTTATCCATCAAAGACTTGAAAAAAGTATTCCTCATGTGCCATATGCTTTATGTTTTGTCACAAAATGTAAAGCTGGCAAAGAAGGTGGGACCATTAAATTTATATGCAATCATGGATGTAATGAGGGAAAATCTTGCACTGCTTTATATACCATGGGAGGAGGCATCTCCATGGGATATGGTTGGATATAAAACCCTCGGAATCAGTACCAAAGGAAGTTAGAGCAAAATGCATTTGGGAAGATGAAGAAGCACAAAGAAAGCACGGTAATAAGAAGTACAAAGAAAGCATGGTAATAAGAAACAAAAGGTTCAATCCAGTGCCAGATCTAGATTGTTCAGCCAATATCCTAGTGCAAGTTGTTCCACAACCATGCTTAGAGGGCATGGGACAATAGTAGATTTCCTTAATAATGGTGCTAGGGCTTCTACAACCTAGATGCTTTATGTTTCGTCACAAAATGTAAAGCTAGCAAAGAAGGTGGGACCACTAAATTTATATGCAATCATGGATGTAATGAGGGAAAATCTTGCAATGCCTTATATACCATGGGAGGAGGCATCTCCATGGGATATGGTTGGATTTAAAACCCTCGGAATCAGTACCAAAGGAAGTTAGAGAAAAATACATTTGGGAAGATGAAGAAGCACAAAGAAAGCATGGTAATAAGAAACTAAAGGTTCAATCTACTGCCAGATCTAGATTGTTCAACCAATATCCTAGTGCAAGTTGTTCCACAACCATGCTTAGAGGGCATGGGACAATAGTAGATTTCCTTAATAATGGTGCCAGGGGTGAGATGAATGTGAAAGCAGTGAGGTTTCTCTATTCATGTGGTATACCATTCAAATTTCAATGTTCTTCAATCCCCTTATTGAAATGAGATTGTTAGTGCCATCAACAATGCCCCTTAAGGTTACATCAGCCCCAGGTATGAGAAAGCCAAAACCAAGTTACTTAGCAAGGAAAACTCCAAAATCCAGAGAGCTCTAAGACAATGTACAAATGCTTGAAGAGAATATGGATTATCCATTGTATGTGCTCATTGGACAAATTTTGAAATCATGTCATTGATAAATCATAAATGTTCTTATTGTGTCCATTCATAATGTGGTCTTCCATGCAGCCCATCATTCAACATTTGGTGACACTGTTGCTAATATTCTGTATCTCTTACCGAAAACCATTACAAAAATTGGGTTGTGTCATGTCATTCAATTAATTATTGATGATGCACCTAATTGTCATACAACAGGAGAAATCACCAGATGCACCTAATTGCAAGGCAGCAGAAGCAATCATTGAGTATGTAAATCCTCACGTTTTTGTTCTAGGTTTTGGTGCATACAGTGAGCCTTTGATGCATGATATTATTAATTTGAATCCTAGCAAATGATGAATGAATACCTTGCACAAAAGAGGGAAAAAAATAAAATTCATCACCACTGATGAAGCCAATTAATACATTTTCCACACTCATTCTAAGTTGGAGCTACTTAAGCTTGCAAGGACCAAATTTGTTACATATTACCTCAATATTAACATAAACAAAGTCTTTTAGACTTATTATTTGAAAATTGCTATTTTTATTGAGTTGTATCATCGTCCTAGGTTCTAGAATCTATGTTTTTTATTTTTATATGTTTTCAAGTAAAACTATGCCATCCGAGTTGCATGTCTTCTAGAAATATGGGGTACCTTCCAGCCTTCCCTGAAATCTATCCTGTCATCTCCCTGTCCCTGCGACACTAAAATTAGATGCAATAGCGAAAGACAAATTGAATTAGTTTTGGCGCAAGTCAACTTTTGTCATGTACTAAAAAACCTTTGGTTTGTAAATTTACTAGTTCCTTAGGTTGGCTTACCAAAGTCACAGGAAACAAGGAAAAGGGAAAAAAAGGGATGCTGGTGAGCATATGTACACAACTCTTACACCTTTGACCAAAAAACAATTTGAGCTTTTTGACTTTTAGTTTTTTCTTATATCACAATGTCAATATGCAAAACAAAATAAAATGCACATCCATAATTTTAAGAGAGTACAAACTCATTCTCATTTGCATATATACCTTGACACTAAATTAGATGCAATATAGTGAAAGACAAATTGAATTAGTTTTGGCACAAGTCAACTTTTGTCATGTACCTGATGCCCAAGAAAACATCCGCAAGTGCAACCCTTAGTGAGAATGTTGTATATAATTCCAGCCCTAATGACTAATTTCAATTTTGGCAACTTTCTTTATTGGTTTTAAAAACTTAAAAACTCTTGGTTTGTAAATTTACTAGTTCCTTAGGTTGACTTGTCACAGGAAACAAGGAATAGGGGCAAAAAAAGATGCTGGTGAGCATATGTACACAACTCTTACATCTTTGACCAAAAAACAATTTGAGCTTTTTGACTTTTAGTTTTTTCTTATATCACAATGTCAATATGCAAAACAAAATAACATGCACAGCCATAATTTTAAGAGAGTACAAACTCATTCTCATTTGCAAATTTAGGATTTATACCTTGTCACTAATTGCATCTTGTATAACTACTATATCTGTAGAGATAGAACTAATAATTTCTCCAGTGCTAGTCTTCGTCTCGAAAAAAGTAACATCTTGGCTCAAAACAGATTTTAAATATTGCATTCTCATGCGAGCTGATTGTCGCTCCCCTGTTTACATTCAACATGAGACCTCTGCATAAATCCATACAAACAACTTATTTTAAGCTATTCAACACTGTAGATTGTTTGCTGGAAGGAAAATGATACAAAATATCAACTACTCTAGAAGGTATAGGCCGTGTGTTCAGTTGATGTATTTATTTTAAATTATAAAACCAAAAATAAAAATAAAAATTTGAAGTGAACTTTAACTAAGTACGTGTATGAAAACCCCTTGTCTAATATTCTCTTTTTACTTGCAAAATATTCAAACCAATGATCACACACCAAACCATGACAAACAAAAGTTGTGAATTGGATTGGAACATACCAAACCATCCTGATACCATGACGACAAGTCCCAAGTAGAAGAACTGGAGAGCGTGCTGCAAAAGTTGCTAGACAAATTAACACTGTATGCTCAAACTTTAGTTCAGGAAAAGTGCAATTCTAAACTGTCTTTTTCTCTTGTTTACTTAGAAAGGACTGAAATTGGTCTAAGCATAGAACAGCTGAAACCTTCAACATAACAAAAGTCTCAACCATACAAGAATATTAAAAGCATGTTATATAAGGAAACATTATGTTGAAGGCTACTAAAAATGAACAATTTTACAATATCCTGCTTTCTTGACACTGGAATACTATTTTTTTCTGATTAATTTTAAGCGTGGCATAATATATATTTCCTATGCTAAAATCTAGTTAAGGTTGTTTGTGAACATTCTAGTGAGATTTCGAATGAAGTGTCATTATCAAACCCACATTTGAGGCATCAATGTGGCAATGACTTCTACCTCAAATAAAATGAAAGGAATTCGCATGGAAAGAACAATTTAGAATGCAGAAATTGGAGTATCAAAAACACTTATAGACCCTATCTTACCTTCATAAGCCTGCAAATGCATTTAAAAAGTTAAAATGAAGTAAATTTATTATGAATTATCAACATATAACTTTGTAAATATACATTTTTGCAAGCTATGAAAACGGCAATAAAAAATATGAGTCCCAGATGATTTTAGCATTCTAACAGCAAAATATTCTAACGAAGAAGACATAACACTCGTGTTTTGGTTGGCTTCCACATCCTAGATATGTGTTAAAATGTCAAGTTTGAGTCCATGACTCCATACTTTTTTCGCCTATCATCATCAAAAACTGATACCTACATAATACCAACAAAATTGCAGCACAACATTATCATCACTTACATAGCATAACTTTACTTTCCCTTCAAACTTCTTATCATGGATATTATGCCCATAGTATCTCTTGAAGGTGGAAAGCTTGATTTTTTCCTTAATCGTCTGTTTGTTAATCATAGATTCTGTACATTTGATAGAGTGTTTGAGAATGGTGATTACAACCAATCACTTAGAAAGTTAGAGATGTGCATCGAATTGCTCAATAACAGAAGCAATCAAACAATATAAACCAACAAGGTGTTCAATGCGCATTAATAAGCATTAAGATCGTAATGTTAGTAAGCAAGCACTTATAAAGACAGCTTCAATCATGTGCAGACTCTCATCTAAATTAGGATCATCGTAATAAGCAGGAATTTAAAGGAGGCTTACTTTCAAATTTATGAAAGGCGAACTAGTCACAGAACATAAAGAAATCCCATCTCAGCCCCCACCATGCATACAATCACTTTAGTATCATCGTCACAAGTAGGAATTTAAAGGAGGCTTACTTTCAAATTTATGAAAGGCGAACTAGTCACAGAAGACAAAGAAATCCCATGTCAGCCCCCACCATGCATACACTCACCCAACTCAGAAGAAAAGAAAGATTGAACTGAAAACTGATTTGGTTATATTTTAGCCTTGACTTAAATTGGATGCAAGGTATGATTACGAAGTTCTTGCTGTCACAGTACCCTATACAAAACTACTTTAAAGGATACCTGCTCTCCTATTAGAGCCTGCAAAGAGGAAATGATAAGCTTTTACCATTTTGCGTTCATTGTCTCTTGACCTGCTTTGAATGAAACATTTTAAGAAAAAGTAACTAGGAGTGTACATCGGGTCACATGGAATGTGATCATCGAAGCTTCTTCAGAGGCTGGTACATACTTCCCAACACCCAGCGAGAGTATCAGTGCATAACAGGCATGGAGTTATATTAGAGCTCTAAGCTTCACAAGCCAAAAACAAAATGAAGTTACTTCAAAATAACAAAAGCTCACATGATTTAAGAAAAAAAATGCCTTCACCAATTAGTACCCTGTTTTACCTTGGAACAGGGTATATGACTTACAGCCCACCATTATTGGTCAGAAAATGCAACAATATATACGCATAGCCTGTTAATATTCAAAAAATTGCTGATATGGACAAGCATGAAATTTTAAGTAATGGCCATGCATGATTCCAATACAAAGCTATAGAGCTCCACGAATACTGAACCCTAGTTTAATTAATGATCATGCACAAATCCAATTTAAAGCAGTGGACCTCCAGAGTCCACACAAACTAAACCATGGGAGTGGTAGCAGGGTCAAAGATATAAGATAAGATCCTACAACAAAGCGCTATATTTAAAAAGGAGAAGGAATGAGGGAAGAGGAGATTATTGAAGTGAACTCAGTTCAATGACTCGAAACATTGGTTATGGATGACAGCTTATCATATAAACTACAACAAACCACTGATCTATCTACCGATCTAAAATAGAACCGATCTATCTACCGTTTGGCAGCTAACTGGCCTATTGCTTCAAAGAGAGCATTGACATGCCGATTCACATAGCGCTTTGTGTGAAGGCACTTAATAGTGCTCAACAAATAGCAGAACCAGCCTAATGTTACAGAAGTATCGATATTGAAACAGTATGCACTATGCACAAACCAATCCGATCTATCTACCGTTTGGCAACTCACTAGCCTATAGGTTATAGTTCACATGAAAATTCTTAAGATACATAGCACATTTTGCAGGTTTCCTTCAATTTCTTTTTATAATGAAAGAGAGGACAATTGCTTAAACAATAAAAACGGAATTATTATATAAATAATAATAAAAAAAGGTTCTGATATCAATCCTTTCTGGTAAAAAAATATATACTCAAAATATCCTCAGTTCTGTAATTTATTAACTCTCAAACAGAGTTTGGAAATACATTTCTGTTTTGTAAATACATTTCTGTTTTGTTCTGATTTTTTTGAGAGACTTCTCTTCCCTACAAAAATAAGTTACTGAATGCCAAATTCCAGCCTAAAGTCTGCATTTCACACAAATTCAATTGAAAAGCCTCAAATGATATGCTTTTGGTCGACACAGTAATCCAATAGCGAGGTTTCACATTTTTATCATAATTAAAAGCCGATTGCTGAGACCATGAATACAGTCCTACATTATTTTCTTAATGTCTCAAAATATGCTTCAATTTTCTGTCACTGGAACAATAATGTACACCACATTCTATTTTACATGGGATTTAACAAAAAAATAGGTAGCCCAAATGTAAAAATTAAGCCATCCATTGGGGTTTTTTTTCTTGCTCTCGTCTGCCCCACCCGAATGGCATGTCAAAAAGGGGTAAGGGACAGTGTAAGCCCTATGCAACTCTGGTAGAACAGAAACCCATCAGGCTTAGCACTAGTCGTGTAAGTTTTGTTCTGATATGTTACCCTGCAGATAGTTTACCGATTAGAATTTTGAGCATGAGGCTGTCCTCTCTTTTTATTCTTTTTCTTGCATAGTTTTCCCTAAATTCCTGAGATGGTGATCTTATATTTGTGATATGATTACATTTTTGATAAGTTTGACCATCATTTTCAAGAAAAGGAAATATTGAGAGAATTCACCCTTACCAGCTCGCTGAGAAACCCATTTTGGAACCTAGCCTCTGACTCTATCTTCTGAGCTATCTGGAAGTTGATGAAAATAATACAAAAGGCCAAGATTACCTTCACAAACCACTTCAAAAATTATAGAGCAATTTCATTATAGAACTCAGTAGAGGATCCCTTTATTGGGGTTTGTAGATAAACAAGGGTTAACAAATATGGGATGATGGTCTACATTTTTGAGCTGGGAAACCTTACGATGCAATCCATAAATCTCTTCGTCCAAGTCCCCATGAATGGATCGACCCACAACTACAATTGTTCACTATGGGGATTCGATCTGCTGCTCAGTCCCTCTCTGCGAAAAACAAGCAATATCACCGCACACATTCTTCATAAAATTGATAAAATAGCAATGGGCGTGCTCAATTGAAAAAATTGAAAGGAAAATGATGGAATGGTACTTTGATCAGAAGGGCAGAATTCCCTTTGGGCACAGATGCCATCAACAAAAAGTTGATGCAACTGTTTGGAAAGAAAAATTGTATGGGTTTCTAGAACGAGTACATGGGAGGAATGCCACCATTGAAATCAAACTCCCAATAATTTTAAAGGGCGTGTTTCAAAATATGGCATTACATATGAAAAAGATTTTTCTACTGCCGGCATTCCTGCGTAGATAAATAAGGTAGCCACCACCGGTTGTGACCATTCATGCAGTAATGGCATCTCTGCTCCACATTCCTTTTCATGTGGCCAACTTTATGCAGAAAAAAGGGGAAGCATTGAGAAAATGGGTTGCGTCTATGGGGTTTTAGGCTCACAGCTCAGGCGGTTTGGGTTCATGCACTTGACAGTCGATTCGGGTTCATGCGCTTGACAGTCGAAGGAGTTGTGGCGGTGATGAGATCTAATGGTTAAAATTTTTTGAATCGTCTAACAATTGATCAAAGGGTGCTAAAGGTGACAGAGTGGCATTTCAAGGGAGTGTTTTTCATAGGGAAACGCCTTACGACGTAATAATTAAATTAAAATTATTAAAACATTATTTTAAACTAGACGCACTTATAAACATAAATATAGCTTAAACATTTTTAATATTGTAATTATTTTTGTAAATTTAAAAATGGAGAATAATTATGTTTTTATCATATATAATTAAATATATCATCTAATTAATAAAATATATTTAATATTTTAATTTTAATTTCATATAGGTAAGTTGTTTTTAATTACATTAACAATTTGTTGACAAATATTTTAGCTTTGCATTAATTTAGGAGTCAATTAGTTAGAAAGAATTTGTTAATTCTAACTAGATATTATATCTTAACAAGAAACAACTATGTAAATATTCTATATTATAATAACACACACACACACACACACAAATATATATAAAATAAATTACAATTTTGTCATATTATGGAGAATCTCATGCTAGCAATAAGGGCGGTGGGAGTTAGCAATAAGGATATCTCGCACTCTAAGGAGTTGGCAATGAGTGAAGTTTCTCTGAAAAATGAGGATATGTAATTATCCTTAAGAGTAACTGATAAATCTATAGGATGGATAGATGTCTATAGGGTAAAGGAGAAAAATGAAAAACCCTTGAACACCTATGGTGTTTGATATCAGAAGGGTTATGTTCACATATGTAATCAGGTAGAAAATGTGCTTGGTATGTCGTACCTGATTGGAGGCAAGATTTCCTAGGTCAGTTCTTTTGGTCTATTGTTAAGTAGATGCACTCAATGCAATCCTTTTTTTTCTATTAATAGAAAAAAATGTATAAGCTTACAATAAAGGGAGGTGGGAGTTAATAATTTCAACATTGTGCCTTAACAAGTATTCTTCTTGTTTTCTATTGGGTAAGGATTTTACTAACATCTTTTACCATTTTGAAAGCTTGCCGGCAATTAAATCCATCAAGTTGTCACCTATTCCTCCAAAAGGCATAGTATCCAAGTTATGGCCCAAGTTTTCCATGAAATTTGGAAACAATTAACACTTGAAATGTCTCATAACTCTTGTAAAGTTATGATGCTAAAATTCTAGATCTAAATCTCCCCTAAGCTATTAGATAACAATCTCCACATTCTTGTTTCATAATCTAAATGAGGTATAGTTTCTTTAATCTTTGAGAGTCAACTATTTAGAGAAAACATTTCACTACTACATGAAGGTGGGTTTTAAGACATCTTTTTAAGACAAAATAAATCTTTTGTCTTAAACCCTTTCATGTTTATTTTTATTATTTTAAATTAAGACCCAACATAATTTTAATCATCTTAATATAAAATTTAAGACAAAAGTAGAATTGATATGCTTGAAAACTAGTTGGCTTCGGCCACTCATTCATTTATTTGTTACATAGATGATAACATCTAGCCATATCTACCACCAGTTGGTGTAGAATTGATTACCGCATCTAAGATAACTTTTGATCAAGAGTGAGACATAGGGCGCACTTAATTTTGGTTCTAATCAAGTTGAGGGTGAGACACATGGCAAACTTAATTTTGGTTTTGATCAAGTCTTCTTAACATTATTAACGACTGCAACCCATTCATCAAATGGTTACTATGGTTGCTTCTAGCTAGATGACGATAATGATATGAGCATGGGAAAAAGTTTGGAATTTTTTGCAGGGTATTTTCTTGGAATTTTGAGTGTATGTACTCGATTCTTCTCTGGTTTTCCATGAGTTTATTTCTAAAATAGGTCAAGATATTCAATTTTCATAATATTACTATTGTGATTCATTATATGGATTTGCAACACAAATGCAAGGGCTACAAAACATGACATTTTGGGCATTCTAGTGGGGAAGGGAATGTAAGATAGCATGGCACACCCTGTCTGATGGGTAACAATGTTTTTCTCTTTAGTGTATTTGGTGTTCGATCTAGAAAGGGCCCCAAAACACCTTTCCTTGTAGTTTGATTATCACTTAAAAAGTGAATACAAAAAATTGGATGATGTTAGTGCATGTATAAGAACTCATACAAAACCAGTGCTATGAAGAAACGATGATACAAAAGTGTCTAGGCAAGGTGGTCATATCCCATGCTCATTATGATGACGAGGAATAACATAACATAAATATATAGGAAAACATCCTGTCAAGTGAGTCATGAGGTAGCTAACATGTTGATAGCTGATGAACATAATTGATTTTTCCCTTGGGGGAATTTATGGCAAATAGGTTGATCTGGATGCCTCCATGCATCTGATGTAAGGTACCACTAAAGGGGGGTACAATGGGATGCATGTGCCTTTATTTGAATGAGAGAAAATGCAACAACCTGGTGTAATATACTACCCAGTCATGAAAGATTATGTTGAGATTGAATGTCATGGAGACCGATGAAATCAATGGGAAAATGACGGTTCCCATCTTTTTCTCATAATATGGGAGTAACAAAGGTATTGCTTTAATTCTAGAAGATGATTGTTGGTGTCGACATAATGAAGCGCCAACAACCCAAAAGATGGTTCCAGGAAATATTTGTGAAATTGGTGCAAATATTTGCAATAGAAAGGGTCCATAAACATGATGGTGCGAATTGATAGTATGTCAGGGATATAAAAAACTTTCCCGGGGTTGGAGTATTGGTGCAAGTAGCAGCGGTAAAAACAATAGTGTTGAAGTAATTGCAATTGGAGTTGGTTGAGCATCTGGGAGGGGTGATTGTTCTTACTATCATGGTATGGTGTGAGGAAATTATGGTCATGGAGGGATATGAGGTAGGTAAAAATATAGCTCCAACTAAGGGTGACTTAAGACTGTAGCCAATTAATTGACACACAAATATGGGTGAGCATTATGTTCCTTAAAAAAAATTATATGCTTGCCAAAAGAAATTAAAAGTTGTTTGGGATGTACAAACACGAACATGGGCGACACAAGAAAATGATTTTCTGCATGATGTTGCCGGTGGCTTTGTTTTTGTGGGTGGGGGCCCCATTGGGTGGTATCGCTGTGGGGTTGATGAGGTGGATGGAATGGCACATATGATGTACTGCAATATGGGTGGATGGTAGGCAAAGTGTAGCATGCCATGGTGAATTTGGTTCAATCCATATGTAAACAGGCGTGGCAACCCAGGAATGGGGGTGGTAAGCAATGTGCTACAAAGAGAAGTATGAGGTTGATCTTCTATACATGCATATGAAATGACTACGAGGCCTGGGAAGATGGAGATGGATAACGAAAGTGTGAAGGGAAATAGTAAAAAGGGTAATCCATGTGGGTGAGTGTAACACCCTCCTCCCATATCTACCCAAGTAACCGGCCAACTGGGGTAAACATGTGATAAGAGCCTAATATGAAATGATTTAGCATCCTAGGTATCCTTAAGGAAGTGGAATTGATTGAAAACCATCAAAAATACCTTCCACATCAGCAACAACACTTCTAGGAGCCATCCCAGCCACACAGGAATCATGCCCTTGGGTCCCAATTAGTTTTTAAGCTATTAAATCTATGGACTCTCCCATTTTATGGGGATGCTAGTGTCTAGAGAGCTATGGATGATCCCACAAGCCTGCATGCCTATGTGTAGGGACTATTTCCAACATACATGTGCTAGAGTCCATAGGATTTAAGTCACTTTTCAAGCCTAGAATTCCGGATGTAACAACCTTAGTGAAAATTCCATGTAAACAAATATATAAGGCCACGCTTGATGGGACATGAATTCCAAAATGAATGGTGAGAAAAACATCCTAGTGGGTGTTGATTTAGTTTATTATGGTTAAGGAAATTGGCAAAGGCAATGGCTAAGGTTTTGGAAAGGGATGAGGCATTAATTGACATTTATTTATGAAAATAATGGAAATTAGGAGAAAATGGACGTGAAAGGTCATAAGTTGCATGTGAGGAGAAAAATGAAGGAAAATAATGGAAAATGAAGAAAATGGAGGCCTCATTCATAAAAAGGCTTCTAAGGATCAGATGGTAAGCTTTTGAAAGGGTTTGGTGGAGCTCTCTTCTATTCTCTATCTCATACTTTTGGATACATCGAGTTTTCTTGGAGCACTATTGGAGGGTGTCGCATACTTGCATTTTGGAGCAAGAAGGAAAATGAAGAGTAGGAAAGAACAAGGGAATTATGATCAATAACTACAACAATTTTTCTTGCAGGCATCGATTTGAATATATGTTTTCCTCACTAGTTTTGGCACACATGACACATGCATGTAGTTTCTTGGTTATGAAATGTCACTAGAAGGGAGGAAATCCTCGATTGATAGTGGATTGCCTAGCCTTATCAATTCCTGGATAGCCATGGAGATTATGGGTTTATTTTCATTATTTTGTATTGGCTAGTTCTCATGTTGCTTAGCTTGGGTTGAGTAATTAGTTCTTGGAGCCTTCGTTTGACAAACACTCTAGAAGCGTTGTAACAACTTGGGTTGTGTTACTAGTCCCATAACCTTGATTGGAAAAACGCTATGGAGCCCTAGAACAATTTGGGTTGAGTTACTAATCCCATAGCCTTGGTTGGACAAACGCTTTGGAGCCCTTGGTGGGTTGAGTTACTAGTCTTGGAGCCTTGGTTAGACAAATGCTCTGGAGCTGGAAAATAGTTGTGGGTTGAGTTACTAGTCCTGGAAGCCAGGTTCGAACAAATGCTCTAGAGCCTTGGAAGGCTTGGGTAAAGATTGATCGGATGATGGTTTGGTGGTGTCCAACCATGAAGTGGAATCAATGTTTAATGGGTTGATATGGATGGCCTTTGGAAGACCTAGATGATTTTTTATTGATGTGTTGTATGAGATCCCACATTCATTCTTGTAATATGGCATGGGCGTGAATGACTAAAGAGAGATTTGGCTCAGCAATTCTATGGTCGGGTGGAATGTGGAAGTCCCATCTTGAGTTGGATTTTGAATTACTAATGAAAGGTTATTTATCTTAGTATTTTTATGAGTGTTATGATGGATTATATGTGGCTTATATGGCTATGATTTATTTGGTATGTATGTCCCTAGTATGCTAATTATGTATGTATTTTATGACAGTAGCCATGAATGGATCTCATCATGTTCTTACTTGTTATTGAATTATCAATGTATCTATGACCTAATGGATGAAATGGAAGCTAATGTGATAAGGAGACAATGCTTCATAACGAATCTCAGATAAGTATGAGACCTTTATGCTTAGATCTGTTATTTACACCTGTAGGTTGCACATTTACTAAGTGTTTCGAAAAATGCTTGTCATGGATTGTAGGGGTCCAGTTAAGGTCTTGAAAAATTATTTGATTTAGTAGTGTCATTTCCATGTTATTTTACTGATTTGAGGAGACGATTCAATTTTTGGAAGTGACCTGGGCTCTGGCCCTAAAAATGTGGCTAAAATCCCGAAGTCACTGGCATAGCACTAACAAATTGGGTCTCTAGTCACTAGTAGGGAACCCTATGAGAGTGACTATAGGGTTACTATTGCATTCATGCCTTGTCATGGGAGCGAATTTGGGTTTAATTCATATAAATGCTAGGTAAATTAGGGATTGGACACCTGGAGTGGTGGATTAGTTCTTGGGGGGTTGAAGCACCTGAGCAAGGTCTGTGTGTTGTGTTTCCTTTGTTTCCATTTCCTTAAGGTCATGTTGTAGCGTCTACAACCACCCTCCAAAATTTTTTCTTCAATTTATTTTGGAGCCTTCCTCCTCAAAATCTTAGCATCTTGTCTTGCACTGCCCAGGTACTTGTGTTTTCATTTAAGTTTATTTTTCTCTTTGTAGCTTGTGTTTGCTTACTCTCTTTACTGACTAACCACAAGCTGACCCACTGGGACTTGATTTGCATCTGGTTCTTGCATTGCATTGACGGACTGCCCAGTCCTAGAGGGAAGCTTTCCTTTCTCTTAGGAATTGCACAGAGTAGCCCAACAGTTGCCTTGCTCTCAAGAATTGTGTAGAGCATCTTGACAGTGAGCCTTTCTCTCCAAAATTGCATAGAGCAATCCGATAGTCAACCTTTCTCTCTAAAATTGCGCAAAACATCCCAATAGTGAGCTTAGGCTCCCAAGGTCCTTTTAGCATTATGAATGTGAGTAACATTACCTTGTTTACGAACTTATTTTTTAGAGTGGACATGGGTTTGTATCGTCAACTAGGACATGGGTTTGTATCATTAACTAGGAAAAATCCATCTCCTCTTTTAGAATTCTCATAGGGAGAAAAGTAATTTCTAGTAGGGAGAACCATTTTAGTAGATTTTACCTTTCCCATGACAAATATCAAATGTAGTGAATGTTCCCCCTTAATTTTGGAAACATACTAGGGAACAATTTTATGAGGGGTAACATAAACAAAAGCTAGTTCTCTAGAAATATTGGGTCCATTGCCACTATTAAGCTACCATGGTTAGTGAACATGATAGATTTATTTAAATAATGAGCTGATTCATCAAATATCTAATTCCCCTCCTATCAAAGCCAAAATTTCCTTCTAACATTCATAAGTTTCAAGGTAAATCTAGAGAAGTTCCATTGAATCACATTATGAATTTCCATCTTTGGTGTTTCACAAACTCCTTGATGGATGATAGTATTAGATTAAAGAATCTTCCAATGAACCCTAAAAAGGATCACAAAAAAGAGGTACATTGAGTTACCACATGCCTTTCACGATAAATTTTCATGCTTCACAATGGTTCTCTTAGCAGATTTATAGCAACTAATCAATTATGAGATGGGGATAGAGATATTAACGAAATTTCAACAAAGTAAATCCACCCACATCTCTAATTACAATCATGAGTAGAGGAGGTGATAAAAAACTTATACAGGAATGCAACAGAAACATATACAAACATAAAAACCAAGATGTAGCAAAAATAAAACTTTATTTCATTAATATCAAAGAACTAAAATATGCTTACATACAAAATTGAAACAAATTGGCTTGAGCAATGGTAGCGTATATCTCAGAACAGATGTGGTGACAACATGACTCTAAATTGTGTTGCAATGAGGATCAAGGGCCTTTTTATTAATTAACAATAGGGAAAAACCCTAAACAACCAAAACCCTAACCCCAAGAGATGGAATGCCAAGAGTTTGTGGGCCCCTGTTGAGGTTACTTAGGCAACCAACTTCCCAAGGTCATAACTTGGTCATATGATCTTTGTTTGGCGCATATGTTACCTCATTGGAAATATCTCTCTGAGTACTATAGGATTTGCCAAAGGCCCTTTCCTATGTCTGCAAGTCTACTTTGGACCTCAAAAAAACGTCATTTAGGGGGTCAAAACAGTTTCAGACAGGACCCAAAAAAATTGCTAAAAATAGTAGATGTTGCTATAATCAAGGAAACAGATGAAATTGACTAGAGATCTAAGTGGAATAGGTGGGTTGCCACCAATATCCACCTGGACCAGTCCTGCCCCCTTGGGAAGAAATGGTCCCCATTGTGTATAAAGCCTCCATGAGGTGGGCAAATTTCTGTTGAACCTGGTCTTTGGTGAACCACTTTCCCTTGTGAATGAGTTGACCCACTTTGACAATGTAATATAGCTGGATCATCTACTAGCGTGTGTTATTGATCTGTGTTTCCATGATCTTGTTAGTTGTTTCCTATTCGATGTAGTTGAAGTTGAGCTCTGTTGGTGTCATCTTCTCAACAACATCAGATGTGTCCAACAATGGGGAAAGTATGGTTGCAATCTGTCCACAGTCAATACTAGGTGTAGAACAAGGAATGATAGAATGATGAGCTCGAAGGAATTTTCCATTATAGACTTGGCGATGGTGTACGACCCATATTAGAGTGGGTGAAGTTTTCGTTGGGGCCTAGTGAGGAACATCTTCTATAGATGTAACCAAACTTTGTCACCCACTTGGAACTTCTGTGTATCTCAACAGTGGAGGCTCATTCTATATGACCAACAACAAATAATTCTTCAGTGACTTGGAGGAGAAGGACCTCTATATGCACATCAAAATGGGAGATGATGGAAGGTATAGCATGATTCACATTGGTATTGTTACTTTTCATAGGGAATCTAGTTCTCCTCTCACACTAAAATATGTCATGTATGTTTTGGGTCTGAAGAAGAATTTGGTTTCAGTTTCTATGTTAGAGGACCATGGCTACGGTGTGATATTTAGCAAAGGAAAGTATTTCCTTCATCACATACCCTCAAGATAAGTGAAGCAGATCGTGGTTTGAGTAAAGAACCTCTACAAATTGGATGTAGAAGATTGTGCTGCTTTGAGGACAAAATCAGAGACGTGTAGAGTTGATACATCCGTGAGTTGTGGCATAGAAGATTGGGTCTCTTTCACCACAGAACTTTGAATATCATGCAATATATTTCTACAGGATGTCCCAAGGGTACACTAGATTCAAGATATACATGCAAAGGGTTTACATTGGGGAAGTACACTAAATCCACCTTTCATTATAAGGGAAGTTGAGCGCAGATGATCCTTGAGAGAGTTCACTCAGATGTGTGTGGACCATTCTTAATAACCTCCATGGCCAAGCATAGATATTATGTAATATTTGTAGGTTATTTCTCTCATAAGTGATCTATTTTCTTCATGCAAACAAAAGATCAAATGTTTGCTAAATTTTGTGAATTTAAAGAACTTTTTGAGAAAGACACTAGCAAGAAAGTGAAAACTCTCAGGAGCGAAAACAATGGAGAATATGTGTCAAATGAATTCAAGGACTTATGTGCATCATAAGGAGTTCTATGGGAGTTAATATCACCCCATAACCCATAGTAGAATCGGGTGGTTGAAAGGAATAAAAAAATTATTGTGGGAGCTGCACAAGTGATGTTACATGATTAGGGCACACTGTTGCACTTGTGGGCTAAAGCATGCAACACAACTATGTATGTGCAGAACAAGAGTCCTCATCGGATTCTCAGGATGAGTACACCAGAAGAAGCATTTCTAGTAAGAAAACATATGTGGCAAACTTTACGATCTTTGCTTCATTAGTTTATTGTCACGTTACCAAGGATGAAAGGAAAAATCTAGAACCAACAACTGAATTGGGAATATTTGTGGGGTACACTAAAACACCTCACAACTATTGGGTGTAACTTCCATCTCAAAGGATGACAGTGGTTCGTAGAAAAGTGAAGCTTGATGAATAGAAAGCCATGAGATGTTCCCTTGAGAGGGAGCTTCATATTCATGAAGATGAGGAAATTTTAGCTCCAAAGGAAAAACCTTAGGATGATGTGGAGCAGCCCCATGTAGGGGAGAGGAGAGTGGAAGCACCCACTCATGTAGAGACTTCCATAGATGGAAGGAAGTGCACCAGAGAGGCTGGCAAATTGATGCATAATGTTAGAGAGAATGTGGGAGAATCCACATCACAACGTAGACAGAGGAGGTCACTGGATTGGTATACTAGCTACATGGATTTGATGAGTGACAATGTATAGATTGAGCCATCTTCATTCGAGGAAGAAGTGAAACTACCACTATGGGTTGATGCATGGTTGAGGAGTATGAATCCATTATCAAAAATAGTGTTTGGGAAGTGGTCACAAGACCATCGAACAAGTGAGTGGTGAGTTCCATATGGATTTACAAGGTAAAGCAAGAAACAAATGGGAGTGTGGAGAAACACATGGCCATATTTGTGGCCAGAGGATTTTCTCAGATGGGGGGAATTGATTAGGAGGAGACATTTTCTCCAGTATCATCGTACTCTTCAATCAGAGCTATTCTAGCACTTTCAGCGCAGATGTGATGCATGATATATTAGATGGATGTGAAGACAACATTCCTCAACAGCGTGCTTGAGGAAGTGGTGTACATTGAGCAGGCAAAAGGATTTGAGACCTCCAATAGAGAGTTGCATGTGTGCATACTCAAGCGATTGTTGTATGGATCGAAACAAGTACGTTGTGCTTGGTACACCAAGATTAACAACTATTTCACCAGGTTGGGCTTCTCCAAAATTGAAGAAGATGAAAACCTTTACCATATTGTTGTTGAAGGTAAATTCTTGATTATAGTATTATATGTCAATGATTTAATTCTAACAGGTGATAAGAAGTTGGTAAAATATTGCAAAGATGATCTTGCAAGAGAATTCAATATGAAGGACCTTCGGCTCATGCACTATTTCCTTGGTATGGAAGTATGGCAAGGAGATGAGGAACTATTTGTACCTCAGGGGAAGTATGTCAACGAGATACTAAAGAAGCTCCACATGGAGAAAAGCAAACCTATGGATACTCCTCTAACATGTACTTGGAGGAAGAAAGATGCTACTTTAGGTGATGTAGTGGAGGATACTATTTACAGGAAGCTTGTGGGTTCACTTATGTATTTGGTGAACAGACTACCGGACATATGTTTTGCAGTTAAACAACTTAGTCAAGCAATGGTTAAGACAACCAAACTCTATTGGAAAGCAGCTAAACATTTGTTGAGATACCGCAGAGGCACCACTCAGTTTGGTCTTTGGTATAGACAGATAGAGAGAGTGAAGCTTCAAGGCTTTACAAATGTAGATTTGGTAGGGAGTCCATCTGACAAGAAGAGCACATGAGGGGCAAACTTCAACATTGGGTCAGCAACAGTTTCTTGGTAAAACAAGAAGAAAATATTAGTTGCACTCAGTTCGAAATAAGCAGAGTACATGGCTACTAGTCAAGCAGCTTGTGAGGTTATATGGATGAGGAAGATCCTTTTTAGGTTATCTGGTCAACAGATCTATCCTACAGTGATTTAATATGTCAATCCAAGTTGTATCAAACTCATTGAGAATCTAGTTTTTCATGAACGATCCAAGCATATCGACATTCTGTATCACCATCTACGAGATTGTATGGAGAGGAGAATCATGTTTCTAGAAGACATTTTGACAAAGGCATTGTAAAGATGCAAATTCGAGTTTCATAGAGAGAGGACCAGGGTAGCATATAATCATTTTCTTGTTGAGAGGGAGTGTTAAAAATGAAACAAGAAAATCCTAATTTAATTTTGTCCTAAAATTAAATTAGGAATAAAATTGTAATTCCACATCACACGACAACTTGTATTAGTTAACTAAGTTAATTTGACTTAGTTGCTTATTTGATTCCAGTTGAAGTTCTAACTTGAGTCACATAGAGTGTCTCCTACATTATAGTAGCCTTGGTTGAGCTCATTTTGAGTTGTACTTAATTAATTTTCTTTAACTAAGTTAACGTTAGTTAAACTAGTTCCAATTGTTGGAAGAAATAGTGGGAGGTCTAGTAGTGTGGCGTTGCCTATAGTGATCGACCATTTAATTGATGATTCACTCATAAATAACTCATGCATGTTAGATATGAGAGTTACCCAGTTGAGATTGGAGTTCAAGGACAATGTACTATAAGTTGTATAATCATATGAGTTGTACAGGTTGTGCATGTAGTCAAAGGAATGTCTATGACGATTACACAATTCCAATTCAGGAATTTCCCTAATTAATAGGGGGCTAATTCCCCAGGAAATAGTACAAGGAAATAGGGACTTGGGCAAGCAAGAAACTGGTTAAGTATTGACCTAAGCATGTATAGGAAGCTGTGAAATAGATAGAGATAGTGCAGAGGTTGCTTGGGCTTGAGAAAAGCACTGTAATCTTCTCACATTTTTTGACTAATGCAATATACAGATAGAAGGGGTTTCCAGTTTTGGCTTTCCCCGGGAAATCATTGTGTAATGTCTTGACTAAATTATTTATCTTGTATGTTTCATGATTTCACAATTGTTTAATTGTTTCTGCTGATGAGTAGAGTAGACTCAAGCCTATTGTTTCAGTAAATTACAATTAGCAGTAGATTATTGTCCTTTGGTATATTACAATTACAATGGGCCCTTTTAAAAGCCAAGTGGGTGTCAATTATCAAGATGAAAAATATATATAAAGATAGTGGCAAAATAAATACATAAATGGTAGAAAAATTGAACTTTCTGTCATGATGTTACTGGTAAAATAAACTTCAATATTTTAGAACACATCTCAGTAAAATAGACTTCAATATTTTAGAACACATCTCAGCTCGTACCATTAAGCTGCTAATAATCAACATTGCCACTAATAGACAATGAATAAACACATCTCAGTTAGTATCACTAAGCGGCTGACAATCAACATTGATATTAATAGATAATAACTCTAATTAAATTTGATTAAAGCGTTCACTCATACGTCCATATTATAGGAAGATATTACCTCTATAGTATAAAAAGATATTAGAAATATGAAAACAAGTCTTATTACCAATGAATTTTAATATGAAAGATATTAGAAATATGAAAACAAGTCTTATTACCAATAAATTTTTAGTATTTAGAATAAATTTAAAAGTATGTTCACACGTTTATAGTGTAGGAAGATACTACATATATAATATATAAAAATACTAGAAATCTGAAACAGCACGTCTATAATGTATAAAAATATAAAAACAAATCTCATTACCGATAAATTTTAATATTTAAAATAAATTTACAAATATTCCGACACGGCATTAGTAAAACCCATGTTAAATTGCCATGTACGCAAGCGGGCGTAAAAGTTCAAAACTCCATCATCAACTGAACAGTTTAGATGCTTTGTAACAGGTGGTGTACCGAAAGTTGCCCTCGCCAAGGCGCCGACATGTTCGGTAATTTTTCTATTTCTTTAAAAACTAGGACTTTGAATTGCTCCATAATTTATGGCTCTAATTGCATTTTTGTGTATTAACGATGATATCTTCTAGAATTTTGTAGTTTTTAAGTCAAATCTGTACTACAATGGTCCTGAGCTTATGATTACCCAAAATTTTAATATATTTCTAATAGCGGTTGTATGCATTACACTAGTACTAATGTTGGCATTTCCTGAAAGTTGGGTAAGTTAAAATTAGTTGCGCAGATCACGAGAGTGGTTGAAATAGGCCATTAATATTGGTGTAGCTATATTGTTATTAATGGATTTAGATAGTATATGTTATTCATCGGATTTAATCAAGTATAAAATTTAATGATTGGCATATACTATCTCAATGTATTAATGAAGTTATAATTCTATAAATATTAGTTATTGTTGAAATATTTCTTTCAATCAATATCTCTCCTCGGACAAGACAAATATTTAATAATATTTTATAGAAATATAAGTATTCAAATAATATTGATTGATGTATATTAATTTTAAAAATAACTAAATTATATTTTTTTGTTTTAAATTATTATAATAAAAACTAAAAGAATCTAATTGAAATTATACATGTATTTAAAAAAATGTACAACAATTTTTTTTAAACATGGAGATTTACTCATATTTTACCATAACAATTATTAATATGTAAATATGGTGTGTTACAATACTACGAGTTAATACCATGCCTTATCAATATCATATGTTAACAAAACCATAACTCATATCATAAGAAATTTGTTTATATCACTGTTTTTTTAATTAATCCATTTAATTAAAATAACAAAACAAAACCATTTTGGATAAAAATATCTACTTTGGATTTGTGAATACTAGTAACAATATTCTAGAATATTTTGTGGAAGTTAAATCTCCACTATCTACTTAATAATTAAATTAAAATTATGAAAACTTTATTTAAAACTAGACTTAAATTAAAATTATGAAAACTTTATTTTAAACTAGACACACTTAGAAACATAAATATAACTTAATTTTTTTATTATTATAATTATTTTGTAACTTTAAAAATCGAGAGTAATTATGTTTTTATATATATAATTAAATATATCATTTAATTAATAAATTTAATTTCATATCGGTAAGTTGTTTTTAATATATTAACAATTTGTTAACAAATATTTTAACTTCACATTAATTTAGGAGTCAACTAGTTAGTAAGATTTTTTTAACTCCAACTAGATATTATATCTTAAAAGGAAACACTTATGTAAATATTTCTATATTATAATAACCTATGTTGTGTGTGTGTGATAATAATATAATAAAATAAAATTACATTTTTGTCATATTATGGAGAATCTCATGTTAGCAATAAGGGAGGTGGGAGTTAGCAATAAGGATATCTCACACTCCGAGGAGGTGCCAACGAGTGAACTTTCTCTGAAAATGAGGATATGGAATTATCTTTACCAGTAAGTGATAAATCTATAGAATGGGTAGATGTCTGTAGGATAAAGGAGAAAAATGAAAAACCCCTTAACACCTATGGTGTCTGAAGGGTTATGTTCACATATATAATCAGGTAGAAAATGTGCTTACTATGTCATACCTGGTGGAGGCAAGATTTCTCAGGTCAATTCTTTTGGTCTAATGTTAAGCACATGTGCTCAATGTAATCCTTTTTTCTATTAATAGAAGATTTTGTATAAGTTTACAAAAGAAAAGGGAGGTGAGAGTTAATAATTTCAACATTGTGCCTTAACAAGTATTCTTCATGCTTTCTATTAGGTAAGGTTTTTACTAACATATTTTACCATTTTGAAAGCGTGCAAGCAATGAAATCCATAAATTTGTCACCTATTCCTCCGAAAGGCGTAGTATCCAAGTTATGGTCCAAGTTTTCCATCAAAATTGGAAACAATTAACACGTGAAATGTCTCATAAGTCTTGTAAAGTTATGATGCCAAACTTCTAGATCTGAATCTCCCCTAAGCTATTAAATAAATCCACATTCATGTTTCATAATCTAAATGAGGTATAATCTCTTTAATTTTTGAGAGTCAACTAGTTAGAGAAAATATTTCACTACTACATGAAGGGGAGTTTTAAGACGTCTTTTTAAGAGAAAATAAATCTTTTGTCTTAAACCCTTTCACGTTTATTTTTATTATTTTAAATTAAGACCCACCATAATTTTAATCACCTTAATATAAAATTTAAGATAAAAGTAGAACTGATATGCCTGACAACTAGTTGGCTTCAACTACTCGTTCATTTATTTGTTGCACAGATGGAAACGCCTAGCAATATCTACCACCAGTTGGTGTAGAATTGATTACCGCATCTAAAATAACTTTTGATCAAGGGTGAGACACAAGGCATGCTTAATTTTGGTTCTAATCAAGTCGAGGGCGAGAAACAGGGCACACTTAATTTTGGTTTTGATCTAGTCTTCTTAACATTCTTAATGATTAGAACCCATTCATCGAAAGGTTAGTATGGTTGCTTCTAGCTAGATTACCACAATGACATGAGCATGGTAAAAGGCTTGGAATTTTTCGTGGGGTATTTTCTTGGAATTTTGAGTGTATGTACTAGACTCTTCTCTGCTTGTCCATGAGTTCATTTCCGAAATAGGTCAAGATATTCAATTTTCATAAGACTATTGTTGTGATTCATTATATGAATTTAGAACTCAAATACAAGGGCTACAACACATGAAATTTTGGACATGCTAGTGGGGAAGGGAATTTGAGATAGCTTGGCACACCTTGTCTGATGGGTACCAATGTTTTTATCTTTAGTGTATTTGGTGTTTTATTGAGAAAGGGTCCCAAAACACCTTTCCTCGTAGTTTGGTTGTCACCTAAAAAGTGCATACAAAAAATTGAATGATCTTAGTGCTTGTATAAGAACTCATAGAAAACCAATGCTATGAATAAATGATGATATAAAAGTGTCTATACAAGGTGGGCATGTCCCATGCTCGTTATGATGACTAGGACTAACATAAAACAAATATATAGGAAAAAATCCTGTCAAGTTAGTGATGAGGTAGCTGACATGTTGATAGTTCTAAGTTGATGAACGTAATTACTTTCGCCCTCAGGGGAGTTTTTGAGAAAGAGGCTAATATGGATGCCTCCATGCATCTGATGTAAGGAATCGTTGAATGGGGGTGCAATGGGATGCATGTGTTTTTGACTAAATGAGAGAAAATGCAATGACCTAAAGTTAGATACTACCCAGACATGAAAGCTTATTTTGAGGTTGAAAATTAGGGAGACCAATGACATTAGTGGGAAAATGATGGTTCCCACTGTTCCACCCAAGAGTATCCCTATAAGATGGGAGTAAAAAAGGTATTCCTTTAATTCTAGAAGATTGGTGTCAGTGTTGACATAATGAAACGCCAACAACCCAAAAGATGGTTCTAGGAAATGTTTGTGAAATTGGTACAAATATTTTTAATAGGAAGGGTCCAGAGATATGATGGCAAGAATTGACGGTATGCGAGGGATACAGAAAACTTGCCTAAGGTTGGATTATTGGTGCAAGTACCAATGGTCAAAAAAATAGTGCTGAAGTAAGTACCCCTGGAGTCAGTTAGGCATCTAGGGCCAGGGGGGGGGGTTATTGTTCTTACTGTCATGATATGGTGTGAGAAAATGATGGTCACAGAGGGATATGAGTTAGGTAAAAAGCTAGATCCAACTAAGGGTGACTTAGGAAGGCCACTAAGTAACTAATACAAAAATATGGGTGAGCATTATGTTCCTTAAATTGTACACTTGCCCAAAGAAATTAAAAGTGGCTTGTTATTTACAAACACGGAGACAAGTGCCCCAAGAAAATGATTGTCTCTGTGATGTTGTAGGTGGGTTTGTTCTTGTGGGTGGGGGCCCCATTGGGTGGTATTAGTGTGGTGTTGATGAGATGGATGGAATGACACATATGGTCTACTGCAATATGGGTGGATGGTAGGCCAAGTGTAGCATGTGATGGTGCATTTGGTTCAATGAATTTTTAAGTAGGAGTAGAAATCCAAGAAAGGGGGTGGTACGCAATGTGCTATGAAGAGAAGTATGAGGTTGATCTTCTAGACATGCATATGAAAAGGCTCCTAACCTTGGGGGGGTGGATAGGGATACTGAAAGTGTGAATGAAACTATGAAATAGGGTAATCCATGTGGGCGAGTCTAACACCCTCCTCCCATATTTACCCAAGTAATCGGCCAACCAGGGTAAACATGTGACGAGAGAGACTACTATGATGTGATTCAACCTCCTAGGTATCCTTAAGGAAGTGCAACCGATGGAAACCCTTCAAACACACCTTCCACATCTACAACAACACTCCTAGGAGCCATCCCAAGCACACAAGTATAATGTCACTGTGTCCCAATGAGTTTTTAAGTTATTAAATCTCTGGACTTATCCATGCTATGGGCATGCTAGTGTATAATGAGCTACGGACGCTCCCACAAGCCTACATGCCTACGTCTAGGGACTATTTCAAACATACATGTGCTAGAGTTTGTGGGATTTAAGGCACTTTTCAAGCCTAGAATTTCAGCTGTAAAAACCTTGGTGAAAATTCTATGTAAAAAAATATATAATGCCACGGTCGATGGGACATGTATTCTAGGATGAATGGTGGGAGGAATATCTCAATGGGTGTTGATTCAGTGTATTATTATTAAGGGAATTGGAAAAGGAAATGGCTAAGTTTTTGGAAAGGCATGAGGCATTAATTGGCATTTATCTATGAAAATAATGGAAATTAGGAGAAAAAGGAGGTGAAAGGTCACAGCTTGTATGTGAGGAGGAAAATCAAGGAAAATAATGGAAAATGAAGAAAATAGAGGCGTCATTCATAAAAAGGTTGATGAAGATCGGTTGGTAAGCTTTTGACAAGTTTTGGTGGAGCTCTCTCTTATTCTCTCTCTCATACTCTTGGATACTTAGAGTTTTCTTGGAGCACTATTGGAGAGTGTGGCATACTTGGATTTTTGGAGCAAGAAGGTAAAGGAAGAGTAGGAAAGTGCAATAGGAAATCATGATCAACAAATACAACAATTTTGCTCGTAGGTACTGAGTTGCATGTATCGTTTCCTCAATAGTCTTGGCATGCATGGCACATGCGTCTGGTTTCTTGGTTATGATTTGTCACTGACATGGTGGATTTCTTGGATTGACAATGGATTGCCCACCCTTGAAAATTTTTCGATAGCCATGGAGATTATGGGTTTATTTTCATTGTTTTTTTTGGTTGCTTCTTATGTTCCTTAGCTTGGGTTGAGTCATGAGTTCTTAGAGCCTTGGTTGGAAAAACACTCTAGAAGCCTTGTAACGACTTGGGTTGGGTTACTAGTCCTGTAGCCTTGGTTGGACAAACACTCTGGAGCCCTGGAACAACTTTGGTTGAGTTACTAGTTTGGTAGCCTTGGTTGGACAAATGCTCTGGATCCCTTGGTGGGTTGAATTACTAATTATAGAGCCTTGGTGGGACAAACAGTTTGGAGACCAACGATAGTTATTGGTTGAGTTATTAGTCTTGGAGCCTTGATTGGACAAACACTCTGGAGCCTGGCAATAACCATGGGTTGAGTCACTAGTCCTGGAAGCCAAGTTGGAACAAATGATCTAGAGCCTTGGAAGACTTGGGTAGAGATTGATCTAATGATGGTTTGGTGATGTACGACTGTGAGGTGGAATCATTGTTTGATGGGTTGAGGTGTATGGCCTTTGGAATCCCTGGATAAGTTTTGATTGATGTGTTCTATGAGATCCCACATTCAAGCTTGGAATATGGCATGAGGGTGAGTGGCTGGAGAGAGATTTGGCCTGTAGCGGTCAGTCAAGGTCTTGAACAAGTATTTTCTTTAGTACTGTCATTGCCATGTTATTTTACTAATTTGAGAGACGGTTCAATTCTGGGCAGTGACATGGGCTCTCGGCCTGAAAAAAGTGGCTCAAATCTCGGAGTCGCTGGCATAACACTGACAAATAGGGTCTTTGGTCACTGGTAGGGAGGCCTGTGAGAGTGACTATAGGGTTACATTCACATGAATTCCATGTCATGGGAACGACTTTGGGTTTAGTTAATCTAAATGCTAGGTTAACTCAAGGGTTGGACACCTGAAGTGGTGGATTAGTTCCTGGGGGCCCTGAAGCACCTAAGGGAGGTATCTGTGTTGTGATTCCATCAATTCCATTTCCTTAAGATCATGTTGGAGCGGCTACAACCACTTTCCAATTTTTTTCCTTTCCTTTGTTTTGGAGCCTCCCTTCTTAAAATCTTAGCGGCTTGTCTTGCACTACTCAGGTACTTGTGTTTTCATTTAAGTTTATCTTTCACTTTGAAAATTGTGTTTACTTACTTTCTTTTCTAACTAACCATAGGATGACCCCCCGTGAGCTAGTTTTCATTCATTTCTTGCGTTTTCTTGACCAACGACGCAGTCCTAAAGGATAGCATACCTTTCTCTCAGGAATTTCACAGAGTAGCCCAGTAATCACCTTGCTCTAAATAATTGCACAAAGCAACATCATAGTCAACCCTACTCTCCAGAATTCCTCAAAGCAAACTGACAGATAGCCTTGCTCTCTAGAAGTGTGTAGAACATCTCGAAAATGAGGTTAGTCTCTAAAACTGTGCAGGCCTAGCTGAAAGCTTGCCTTTAGCTAGTAAACAACATAGAGCATGAGAGGAAGCTAGAACCACTCAACCCAAGAATTGTGAAAAAGGATTCCCTCGGTTGTTGTTTGATGCATGTGCTGACAGGCTACCCTATTCCCTCCGGAACTGCTCAATCTTTACGGGTAGTGCATGGCAGTGCCCCAAAAAAGAAAGAAACTAAGACGAAAAGCATCCTTGGGAAGTAGGGATCTTTCATCAATTTCTTGAAGGTGACACGTTGCTATCTTTAGAACTTTATGCTAAGTGTCGTTGTTGTCCTTGATCTCAAGCATACGCATCATGAACTCAATTTTCTCAAATCTATGTAATGGATGCCTGTAGAGCTCGCTTATGCATTCAATCACCCATCTGTAGCTTCCCTAGGAGATCAAGGGGCCTTCAGAGCATTGTCGTCACTTTTCGAGGTGAGTTTTTCTTTTATCACCTTTTGTTGCTTTTTCTATCTCTTTTACCTATTTAGCTTGTGAGAATGTTGTTTCACTCGTTTTGTTGAAAGACATTTGGCATTTTAACTTTTTTTAGCTTGTAGAAGTGTTGGTTCAAGCTTTCCATTGCCTTGCTTAAGCGTGGTATGCATGACACAATTTCTACTCTAAGGGTTATCATTGCAACGACTACCTTCACATGGTTCTTGTTCCTTCAGTTTAATCGATTTATACAATTGTTTGACATGCATACATCTACACTTAACTAGATATGCACTCATCCTTGCATCATCTTTCAAATCTTCCTGTTTGCACACTCCCCATGGACACATCTGGGCTCCCCCTTCCCGAATCTCACATTCACTTCCATGCATTGCGTAATATGGTAGCTCAACGCCTCTTCGTTGGCTTCTTGAATTGCGCAAAGCCTGTCCTAGGCTAGCTCCAACTATGCATTGTGTAGTTCCAGGAGTCAATCTCCCATCTTGGTCACTAGGATCGCACAATGCACACTCTCCCAAGGCTTGTCCCATACTAAATTTCTCATTGCACAACCCCAACCATCAAGCTTCCACACTAAAGGTTGGGATTACGTTGTGTGTAGTTCCAACAATCAGTAAGTCACCCTTGTCAGTCAAAACTGCATAATTCCTCTCATAAGATGTCTTAATTGCTACTTGATCATGTTGTGAAATTGGATTTGTAAGAGCTAAAGTTTGCTTGCCATGAGTGTCTTTTTTGTCCCACAGGTACCACACTCACGAAGTGCTTCTATCTAGTAGTCATTGTACCATAGCACCAAAGAGAGATTCTTCAAGAGTGACCTCTAAAAGAAGTATTGTTTGGTCAATTTAGTGATGTCTAAATTGCAACTTTTAAATGTCAACCCGGGGCTCGTAAGTTGATGAAGTGAGGTGTACTGTATGTACTTAGGCAACTATTTCTTGAGCTTTCGTCGTTTTTAACTTTTTAGGGTTGTTTTCAAGTATATCTCTCCCAATGTGATGTGATGAAATAAAGTGAGTGAAGTGTGTGAGATTGTGATGTGCTTTTTACAACTTAAAAGTACTCTACAAGAAAGCTTGAAATGAAATCAATGCTTAAAGGAAAGTAAAGGCATCAAATAAAAGACTAATGACATTGGCCTAGTGCCTCTGCTGCTGCAAGGAAATACAAATGAAATCTATGCCAAATAACAACTAAGCAATGTGAACTAAAGTAAATCTATCTAAAAGAAAGACTAGTCACAAATACTTTAACTTCCTCTTAACCTCTTGCTTTTTAACTGAATATGTCATGTGATAAACAATTAAAAAAAAGTCAAGCAATTGTGAGTTCTTGAATCACTAAATCAAGCTGCGCTAAGTGATATTTTGGTCCTTAATAAAGATATTAAGTTATGAAGAAGAGACTATCAATAGATAAACAACTTGATGTCTACAAACAGAAAGCAAATATGCAAATTAACTAAGTGATAATGAGGAAATAAAGGCTGCAAAACAAAGAAGGTCAACAACATAGACAAGATGATCACACATGTCACTAGTTGTGCAAAAGAAAAGCATAAAACTGTCCCGGGCACGCCTAAAAAACCTGCATAACACACTGATCAGTCATGAAAAAGAGCAGAAATGTAAACAAGCAGAAATTGAAATGTATGTACAGCTATCTAAAACACAGCAATTAAAGGCATTATATACATGAAATAAGAAAACGAAATGCGAGAAACTAAAAACACTGTACAGGCCTTTAGTAACAGGGGCCCTCTGCATACTCCAGCCGTTTCAAAGATCAAT
>APFE031637887.1:447595-501996 GCA_000404065.3 Pinus taeda
ATACTCAAGAAACTATTAAACCAATAACTTTCTTTTTTCTGATCCTCCAGATCACACTAAGTGCAAGAGGAGAGCATACTTTGAGAGGTTATTAATTTTCCTTTCTTGAAATTTTCTTGTTTTTATATATTTTTTTTTAGAAATTGGCTACCTAATTTCACTTCCCCGGCAACGGCGCCAAAAATGTTTGGTCAATTTAGTGATGTCTAAATTGAAACTTTTAAATGTCGACCCGGGGCTCTTAAGCTGATGAAGTGAGGTGTATTGTATGTACTTAGGCAACTATTTCTTGAGCTTTCGTCATTTTTAACTTTTTAGGGTTGTTTTCAAGTATATCTCTCCTAATGTGATGTGATGAAATAAAGTGAGTGAAGTGTGTGAGATTGTGATGTGCTTTTTACAACTTAAAATAAAGTGAGTGAAGTGTGTGAGATTGTGATGTGCTTTTTACAACTTAAAAGTACTCTACAAGAGAGCTTGAAATGAAATCAATGCTTAAAGGAAAGTAAAGGCATCAAATAAAAGACTAATGACATTGGCCCAGTGCCTCTACTGCTGCAAGGAAATACAAATGAAATCTATGTCAAATAACAACTAAGCAATGTGAACTAAAGTAAATCTATTGAAAAGAAAGACTAGTCACAAATGCTTTAACTTCCTCTTAACCTCTTGCCTTTTAACTGAATATGTCATGTGATAAACAATTAAAAACAAGTCAAGCAATTGTGAGTTCTTGAATCACTAAATCAAGCTGCGCTAAGTGATATTTTGGTCCTTAATAAAGATATTAAGTTATGAAGAAGAGACCATAAATAGATAAACAACTTGATGTCTACAAACAGAGCAAATATGCAAATTAACTAAGTGATAATGAGGAAATAAAGGCTGCAAAACAAAGAAGGTGAGCAACATAGACAAGATGATCACACATGTCACTAGTTGTGTAAAAGAAAGGCATGAAACTATCCCGGGCACATCTAAGAAACCTGCATAACACACTGATCAGTCATGAAAAAGTATAGAAATGTAAACAAGTAGAAATTGAAATGTATGTACAGCTATTAAAACACAGCAATTAAAAGCATTATATACTTGAAATAAGAAAACGAAATGCGGGAAATTAAAATACTGTACAGGCCTTTAGTAAACAGGGGCCCTCTACCTACTCCAGCCGTTTCAAGGACCAATCGCACACGTAAATGGAATAACAGTCTTCTCATGTATTATGCATGAAATAGGAAAATACAGTGGGAGTTCAAAAGTATATAACAACAGCTAAAAACTAACTTGTCCAGCGTTCAAAGACGCTTTATTTATAATTGCAGAAGGCGAACTAACTTAACGAAATCTAAGTAATTCGAACAACTGAATAAAAACATGTAGTCTTGCTACGTCCTTGGATCTAGGCAGCGGTCATTGTGGGCATTCAATCCGCTGTTGGATTATGTTTCCCACTACCTTCATAACTAAGGACGGTGCCACCTGTTCTTCACGTGCTCTAAAATAGAACACGCAGAGCTGTGCCACCGCCAATGACTTCTGTTTCACCAAAGTTGCCTCCTCGTTAACCACGGGCCTTGATGACTGGTTTGGATGATCTGGAGGGACACACACCATGTCCTTGGTTCCATGAACTTGCCCATGTGGCTCTTCTTCCCGGAGGACACCTGGAACATAGCGTTTAATAAAACAGATGCGGAATCCGGGGTTGGCTGCGGAAACCGTGATCAGCTGCGGAAAACCCTGTGTAAACCCTGTGTGAGCTGCGGAAACGCAGCACCTTGAACCAAAATTCTAAACCAAACACAGTCATTAGCATAATTAGAAAACCATGTAAAAAGTCCTAAAATACAATGATTTGAGCAAAATGATGGAGGGAATGAGCGGCAAAATAGGGAAATGAATAGGAAAAAGAGGCTGGGAGGATGTGTAAAGAAGTGTAGGTTTGAGGCTCAATAAGTACCGAGGAAGCAATTGAGAAGTGTTGATTTACTTGCCAATATATGGAGATGCTCAACACTAGCATGGCAGTAAGACTAACAACAATGGCAAAATGCAGCAATCCAGTACAGGAACCGAGAAAGAGGAAGTTGTTGACATAACAAAGGGAGAACAAAGCTGCAGAGTGAAAGCTCATTCAGTATTAATGCGGGTGGCTTTGAAAACATAAGCAAAAGGAGGTAGAGGACATAGACAACAAAATAAAGAGTAGATCTTGCAGGTAGCAGAACTAAGATTGTAACAAGAAGAAGAAGAGTCAAAGGAAGAATAGGAGATGACAAGCAAAAATGGGAAGAGGAACAAAGGCAAGGCATAATGACAGAGAAAACAACAACTATACAGGTTGATAAGTTAGAACAACCAGCAGCTTAGGAAGGGAGTGAACTTATGAAAGTTCCCTCACTAAAGCTAACCACGAGAATGAAGTCCAGTAAGAGGTCGACAAGCACATGGAGTAGTTGATGCGCAAGGACGCCAGTGATGACTTGTAGCTAAGCATGAACAACATGAAAAATTACATCGGTGGTCGAACCACAATCAGGATAGTGTAATGTATACTTTAAGATGACACTATCACAGATTTCGAGACCACATGCCTAGATGCCATGGAGGCAAGGGTCTGCTTTCAGAAATACAACATCCAGCAGTTTAGGGACATAACAAGAGAACACCAATCTTGGCATGATTACATGACCGAGAAGCATCAAGTGGATGTTTTCAAGTTGGTATTTCCCGAAATCTCGGAGTCATAGTATGTTGTCTTGTTAGGTTGTCTCTAGCTTATTTTGTCTCACATGGGTATATGTGCAAAATGTATATTATTGGAAATATGTTGTAAGCGAAATTCCAAGTGTCACTAGTGGAATGTGAACAGTCACTATGTAATGTGAAGAGTCATGAGGGTAGTCAAAATGTCACAAAGGAGACTTTCAAGGGTCACCTCACCCTTTGTTATAAATAGAACCTCATAACTCATAGAACTAGCTTTTGGGAGCCAAGCTTTTGGCTAAGCATTACTTAGAGAAGGCTTGGAGAGTATTGTGACGAGCCTTGGCTTCTCCATAGTGAAGATCAAGTACATCTCTTTGGAGGAGAAGGTGGTGTTGACTGTAATGTTCCACTATTGGGGCTAGTGGTTGTCAATGGTGTATGTATGGATGGAACTTTCACTTAACATAAGATATAACAGAGCCACCACGTTTCATGCATATGTTGTTATTGTGGTTGAAATATTTTGGTTGCTTTAGCAATGTATGTTATTTAACTTAGACATTTCTGTGTGAACTATTTTGTATGCAATTGTATGAATCTTATTGCAAACGTGTTGTTGGTTTAACCTGTCACTTTGGATTGTGGACTATTCTTCTTTCTAGCTTGTGATGTCATTCAACTTGTGAGTTCCTTTCAAGTTGCGTACTATTATAGGCTTCTAAGGGACACACTTCCTTTTCCCCTCCACATGATAGAACCTGCATGCATCTCACTTGACTCGCTACAAGGTCAAAAACATTCTTCCGACAAAGATATCACACTTACCTTTGCATGCTATCAGATTCAAGGAATTTCTTTAATACCCACTTCTGGGACTCCTATTTCAAACGGTCAGAGGTCTAGGTGGGACTTCTTACAGGGGAGATCCCTTATCATGTTGGCACGTCCAATACCATTAACACTTGTGTCACTAGAAGGAGGGCTAGATGACAAGTTCAGTCCTCGAAGTCTGTTTTGAATCTCTACACATTCTTCGTGACTTACGTTACAGTTAATCATGTGGCATGCCTATCTCATGGATGTGTTTCTGAAGTGTCAGAGGATCTCCTTAATTACTTGTCGCATAACACATGCTGGTGAAGGTAGAGAAACCTTTCTTAGTCACATAGTTTCCTTCATGGGTTTCCATGAAAGGAATGATGTACTCGAGGAGGACATTACTTGCTCGTTGTTCGCATTCACGCTCCAAGGGCACACACTGTAATGGTGTGTGATATTTCCCATATCCTCCATTCACTCTTATAATCAAATGATTAGGGAGTTTTCCTATGCTTTCTATCACTATGATCGAAAAGTGCTTAATAAAAAGATTCTGCAATTCTGGAAAACACCTGATGAATTCATTTTACAATTTTTGGGTCGCTTTTGTAATCTTGCTTTTCAAATCCGAAAAGATGAAATTGATTTGAAATTTATCAATGAAAGGTTTCAATATCTTCTTCACATATCTTAAAATCCACGAGTTAGAATCATTCAAACCCCTCCCAACATACCTCGGTGTTATAGCTATCAAATCTAAGATGGACAAGGTTGTTGTCACATGTGACCATCCATCTGTTCCTCATAAAACAACTCTAGCTCTGCAATGCGAGGTGGTATAAGTTGCAAACCCATCTGTTGAATTGTCGCATCCTCCCACCCCATTGGCTCTAGATATCTCCACAAATTTGGATTGCAATCTTGTTGGTTGTCACTTGAACTTGTTCTCTCAACCTCCATCCTCTTGTTCTACTGATCCTATGGATTGTAATGTGTTGTGTTCTCCCATTTCATAATCTTCAATTGTTCATGATGATCAAATTGTCGACGGAGTTGGTGTTCAGAAGCCAACCTACACTCTCATTTTTCATGAGTATGTGTGGCAGTCTGAAGAAGAACCCTTGGTGAAGGATGACCTCCTTCTGTCAACACCTCATCTACTATTTCCTGACATATTTTGTAATTCTACCATTTTTTATTTGTCTTGTGAATATTAATTTCTGGATGTTTCTACTTCTGATCATTCACAGGACACACAGGATGTCAGTTCGTCATTGCATTGTGGAGAGGGCACATCTTTCCTTTTGAATCCATCCAATCTGTAATCATTCCTTTCTGAAAACTCAGAGGGTGAACATTCTTGTTTCTTATCAACTCCTGTGTATGACTCATCAGACCATGAGGATACCAATGAACATATCGAATTTTATGATTGTGGTTGTCATGATCTCTTTACTCCTTCATTCGATCACAATGTTGATTCATTCACTATTGATCTTTCTAACCCATCAACCTTTGATGATCTACCTGTTGACGAAGTTGAAACCCCTCAAGTTGTCAAGGAACTTCAGCTCGAGCTAATGGTTATGCTAGTTCCTCGTTGTCTTGAGGTTGGTTTTGCTTCAGATCATAAATCTATTGAAACACCCTAGGCTCCTCATCACTTTCCTGTTTTCATTGAAAATAAACCTCATCCATGGATTTCACATCCTCCACTTGAATCACACGATCCAATCTCTCATGCATTAGAGGAATCATACACAACGAGCACCCTTGCTAACCGTAAGCTTTCTTCCTTTTTCATGTTTGCTTGTATGTCAAGATCAAAGGAATTTACATGCTCATCATCTCCACACAATGTTTTTGAACACCATGGTATGTCTGTAGAATGGTTGTCATGTGTGTTTATTCTTTTTTTTCTATTGATGTATTTAGACTTCGAGCGTGTTGGTCTTTATTGTCTTATCTTTCTTATGTGCTAGTTTACTTGAATATATTTCTGGTCGACTATGCCTTCACCAACATGGGTCAACCAATGCACCAGTGGCTACATTGGAAATATCAGTTTATGTGAGTAGGCCCATGCACTGTTTAGCATAGGAGTAGGAGTAGTGTTTTATTTCTTGTTTGCTTTGCTTGCTTGTTTTCCTTTTCTTTCATGTTTTTCTTTCATTTACTTTTGTCCTTTGCTTTTTTGTTTTATTTTCTTGTTACGCACCCATAGGTTTAGCTTCACATGAAACCGTGTTTGGCTCTTGAGAGAAGTAAGGTGAAGTACAAGAGGACTTGTAAAAATATCAACAATTGGTTATCTATTGTCCTCTCCCTTTATGAAGAGCTTGTTGTCTTTAGTCAATGATACCCTGATGGAAAATACATTATGTTCAGATCGAGTCTTGGTGAAAACACAAAACTTTCTCTTTAACTAGTACCACTTACTCTAATCATTTTTCTATATTCGATTAACCCTTGCTAGCTCAGTCAAGTAGATTAAGGTGAGAGGGGAAACCTTAACAAGTATGTCAGAGGTATATATAACCAAGCTCGAACTAGGGCTACTAAATACTTCTCTAAAGGAGAAACCTCTTCTACTCCCAATAAGTCGGGATCCGTCTTCAACCTCATGAAATAAAAAGGTTCCTATGAAAATTTCTTTGAAAAATGAAAAAATGAAAATGAAAAATAAAATAAAGGAAAAAGGGAGAAAGGGTTCCTGTGTAGAGAAGTGAAGCAAGTAACTTTGTCGGGGTACTATTCAAGCTCACTGGCACTGGAGCAATGCTCGTGTTCCTGAAGTGACTCCACTAGGGTACTATCGAGGCTTGTTGGCATTAGAGAAACACCAGAGGTGAAACTAAAACTCTGATAGTTATATTACTTGTGCATAAATATACTCCTCATCCCTAATAGAAACAACTCAGTTGACTTGGCTTGGTATGTGTGCTGACAGATCAAGAGAATGGCAGGGACTATATATATAACTCAACCTATTAAGGAAGCCATGACGTTCAAAGAATCAAGCAATAGTTTCAGAGGAGCTAGACTCGCTTTACATGAGATAAGGTCCATACAGAGAGTTGGAGTAATACTAGTGTGTCGCTAATGTTTTACCAGCTACAACCATGTACCACCTTCCAAAATTTTTCCTTTGCTTAGTTTTGGTGCCTCCCTCCTCAAAATCATAGTAGCTTGTCTGTCACTACTTAGGTACTTGTGTTTTCATTTAAGTTTACCTTTCACTTTGCAGCTTATGTTCGCTTACTTTATTTGCAAACTAACTACAAGATGACCCCTTATGACTTTGTTTATATACGGTTCTTGCATTATCTGGACAGAACACACAGTCATAGAGGGAAATTTTCCTTGCTATAAGGAATTGGGCAGAGTAGCCCAACAACTGCCTTACTCTAAATAATTGCACAGAGAATCTTGACACTCAACCTTGCTCTCCATACTTACACAAAGAAACTCGACAGTCAACCTTTCTCTCCATAATTTCACAGAACATCCCAATAATGAGCTTAGGGTCTAAAACTATGTAGACCTAGATGACAACTTGTATTTAGATGTGAAACTGTGTAGAGAATGAGAGGCAGCCATAGCCACTCAGCCAAGAAATTATGCAGATTCATTCCCTTAGTTGTTGTTTGATGCATGTGCTGAAAAGTTGTTGGTTCCCTCCACAACTACACAATATTTCCGAGTAGTGCATGGAAGTGCCCCAAAAACTAAAGAAGTTAAGAGGAAAAACATCCCTAGGAAGTAGGGATCTTTCATCAATTTCCCAAATGTGACAAATTTCCGTCTTTAGAACTTTATGCTAAGTGTTGTTGTTGGTCTTGGTCTTAATCGTATGTGTCATGAACTCCATTTGCTCAAATCTATGGAATGGATTCCTCTAGAGCTCACTTGTGCATTTGATCATCTAGCTCTTGATTCCCTAGGATATCAAGGAGCCTTCAGAGCATTGTCATTGCTTTTTGGGGTGAGTTTTTCTTTTATCGACGTTTGCTTCTTTTTCTATCACTTTTTCTTGTTTAGCATGTAAGAATGTTGTTTCACTTGCTTTCTTTGAATGAATAATTGCGTTTTAACTTGTTTTAGCTTGTAGAAGTTTTGTTTCAAGTTTTTTATTGACTTTCTGAAGGATCGCATGCATGAACCGGTTTTTCTCTAAGGGTCGTCATTGTGGCAAATCCCTTCACATTCTTCGTGTTCCTTTAGTTTAATCGATTGGTGCACTTGTTTCACATGCATAAATCTATACTTAAAGAGATCTGCACTCATCTATGCATCATCTTTCAGATCTTCTTGTTTCCACATAACCCATGCACAGATCTAGGCTCCCCTTGCTCGGATCTCACACTCACTTGCATTCACTAGGAAATCTGGCAGCTGAGGCCTATACCTTGGATTTTGGAATTGTATAGAGCTTGTCCTGGGCTAGCTCCAACTGTGCACTACATAGTGCTAAGGGCCATTCTCCCATCCTGGTCACTCTCTCCCAAGCCCTATCCCAGAATGAGCTATGCAATTTGTAGTTTGAGTGATCAAGCTTCCACACTGATTGCTAGGACTATGTAGTGTGTAGTTCCAACAGTCAGTCAGTAATCCCTTTAAGTAAAAAATGCACAATTCCTCTCATCAAATGACCTTATTGCTGCTTGATCATGTTGTGAAGTTGGATTTGTAAGAGCTAATGTTTCCTTTCCATGAATGTATTTTTTTCCCACAGGTTCCACACTCACAAAGTGCTTCTGTCCAGTAGTTATTATACCATAGCACCAAAGAGAGTTGCTTCAAGAGTGACCACCAAAAATTGTACTGGGGAAGAAGTTGAGCAAGCACCGTTTTACTTGCCAATATATGCATATGCTTAACACTAGCATGGAAAAAAGACCAACAGTAGTGGAAAAAGGCAGCAATCCAGTACACGAATAGGGACAGATGAAGTTGCTAACATAATAGAGAGAGAACAAAGTTGTAGGGTGAAATCACGTTCAATATTCATGGAGGAAGCTTTGACAGTAGAGGAAAAATCAAGTAAAGGACACAAACAACAGAGCGAAGAGCATAACTGAGATTGTAGCAAGTAGAACAATAGTCGAAGGAAGAACATAAGCTAAGAAACATAAAGGGGAAGAAGAACAAGGCAAGGCGAAATGACAGAGTAAACAATACCCATATAGGTTGATAAGTCAGAACAACCAACAACTGAGGAAGAGACTGAATAGATGCAAGTTCCCTCACAAAAGCTCAGCATGAGAACCAAGTCCAGTTAGAGGTCGATGCTTACATGGAGTAGTTGATGTGCAAGGCCACCAGTGATGACTTGTAGCTGAGCGCAACAACATGCATAAGTACATCAATGGTCCAACCACACTCAAGAAAATACAACACATACTTCAAGATGACACCAACATAGTTTCCGAGACCACATGCCTAGATGCCATGGAGGCAAGAGTCTACTTTTAGCAAGACATCACAAATAAGTTTGGCGACATCATAGCACAACACCATGCTTGGCATTAGTACATGACTGAGAAGCATCAAGTGGGTGTTGTATAGTTGGTATTTCCCCAAACCTCAGTGTCATAGTGTGTTTCCTTGTTAGGCTGTCTCTAGCCTATTTTGTCTCACATGGGTATGTGTGGAAAATGTATATTATTGTAAACATGTTGTAAGTGAAATTCCAAGTGTCACTAGTTGAATGTGATTAGTGACTATGTAGTGTGAATAACCATGAGGGTGGTCCAAGAGTCACAAAGGGGAATTTCAAGGTCACCCCACCCTTTCTTATAAATAGAACCTCATAACTCATAGAACTGGCTCTTGGGAGACAAGATTTTGGCTACACATTGCTTAGAGAAGGCTTGGAGAGTATTGTGATGAGTCTTGGCTTATCCGTAGTGTAGAGCGAGTACATCTCTTTGGAGGAGCAAGCGGTGTTCACTGTAATGTTCCACTATTGGAGCTAGTGGTTGTTAATGGTGTATGCATGGATGAAACTTTCACTTAACATAATATATAACATAGCCAATATGTTTTCATGCATATGTTGTTATTTTAGTTGGACTATTTTGGTTTCCTTAGCAGCGTATGTTATTTAACTTACACGTTTGTGTATGAACTATTTTGTATGCAATTGTGTGAATCTTGTTGCAAACATGTTGTTGGTTTAACCTAACACTTTGGATTATGGACTATTCTTCTTTCCATCTTGTGATGTCATTCAGCTCGTTTGTTCCTTTTAGATTGCATACTATTATAGGCTTCTAAGAGACACACTTCCTTTTCCCCTTCATGTGATAGAACACCCATGCATCTCACTTGACTCACTCCAAGGTCACATTCTTTCTTCTGACAAAGATATTACGCTTACCTATGCATCCTATTGCAGTCAAGGCATGCTTTACTACCCACTACTAAGACCCCCTAAGATGTTGGCAGGTCCAACACCATCAACAGGTCATCTAGGAGGTTGAATCATATCATAGTATCCTCTCATCGAATGTTTAACCCAGCTAGCTGGTTGTTCATGCTTTCATGCACTCTCCTTGGGCTGTGTGTTGTTCATGCTTTCATGTTGGTTGCATATGTGTTAGTTTTTCATGTAGTCCATGTTTTTGTTACATTGGCATGGTGTTGAGCATGGTTGTAGTGATGCCACCATGTAGAGGTTGAAGGTATTGTCATGGAGTATGTCTTCATGTGTGTATGGTTGATTATGCATTTGTTATGCATGTCAACGTTCACATGTTATCAAGAATACTTGATGTGGTTATTTTCATGATGCATGAGGTCATGGTTTGTGTAGTTGATATGGTCATGAATTGATGACTAGACTCTAGCTAGAATGGTGTGTATATGGTTTTTCACTCATGTGTTATATGTCTATATGCATTTGTTATGCATATATTGTCTTGGTTATAGTTTTTAATTAAAAGTAGGTAAAATATGTCTTGTGAAGTCATGCTATGCAATTTAGGTTATCATGATGATATTGGCTTGTTATGATGCTAATGTGGTGGCTGAGATAGAGTAGGAGTCACAGATCATCATAATGAGGTTGCAACATTAGGCTTTGGGGTAAGAGCAGATTGTCATACATGTATTGTATGTTTGGCATGTAGGTATGTAAGTGAAGGATTTTCATATGCATTAGGTTTATATACATTCTATTTATTTACATGTTTTTGATGTTATGGCTACATACATGATAGATGATAGTTGATTAGTATAGTCCCAAGCACATGTGTCATGAATGATAGTAACTTGTGGTTGTATGCATTGCTATTTTTGTTTTATGTTAGAGAGCTTGATGATCATGTTATATGCTGTTGATGAGAGTGTTATATGTTAACTGACTATTATTATATGTTAGTTAACTTGACGATTAGGGTTGTAACATTGATATCTTGATGTATCATGCTAAATTGTATTGGACTATGCATATGGTTATGGTTATGATATTCAAATATGAGATGACATATTTGTGATGAATTTGCACACGTGGTTGTTATGCATGAACGACAAATGATTATGAGTTTATGATGTGAAAATGTTAGTTAGTTAGTGTTATGGATATCGTGATATTATTTATGTTTGAGTTGACATTTTGTAAATTTATATCATGCTAACCTAGATTGGTTGTGCAGAAAAGATATCCTCCGCTGAGGTACACTAAGGTATGAGTTTGCGTATGTATTATACTTGGTGCTTGATTCTTGATTTTGTTGTCTATTTGATGTTGAGCATTTGTTGTTTATCATGTCATCTAATTGATTTATTTAACATGGTATGTTTGCAAGTTGGTTGAATGTTTGATGGATTTCATAATATGAGTATGTGTTCAAATAATCTTTGTTTTAAGATGATTGCACTAGCATATGCGTTGAGATAGCTAACATGTACTTGAGTGTAATTAGGTGATAGTTATAGCACTATGTATTATGACTGATGACTATGATTTGACTATGGATTATGACATGATTGTTAGTATTGGTAAGGATTTATTTTAAATTGATAGATATGATTGTCTTGATATTTGGAACATGTGGTTGACATGTGTGAGGAGTTGCAAGGTAACATGCTAGGTATTAGAATGAAAAGGTAATAGTTGATGTTCTTACATAAGTAATAGTTGGGTGATGTGACATCACATAGTAAGCCTCGTTTGGAACAAGGTAAAAAGGTAAAGGGAAAGAATTGAGCAAGAATTACTTGGCTATGTTTGGAAACCCTAATTACAAATGAAGCAAGAATTACTTGGCTATGTTTGGAAAGCCTAATTACAAATGAATGAGTGCTTTGCATACAGGAAGCCTTCTTAACCTTATTCTCATGTAACATTGTGTGGATATGTGTTATATTCATGGAAATGTATTTGACAGGTATATCAACCATTTTCTAGTTACAGGTAGATCTGTCAAGGGAATTGGAGTCCCTTGAGACATGGCACAAATGTGTTAAGTTGCAAGGCAGTGTGCTTGGCATAACAAGATAAGGTAATTGGTGTATTGTTGTGCTATATATACACTAACAATTATCTATTTATGGAAGTATGATGTAGGGGATTGCATGGCAAGGAAACTGCATTGAAATTTTGAAGAAGGACCAGGTTGAGCTTTCCTTCGGAACCATGGGGATTGAGTCATTGTGTATGTTGCTAGTCTTGTGCTTTTTGTCTTTTTGGAATTGTTGAGGTTGATTGTGGTTTTGTTTATGTCTAGTGCAAGGCCTTGGAACTTTTTTGTGGTGTCATATTGTTATTGAATTTCACGGTTTTCTTCTTAGTTGATTCTTGTCTTGCCTTTCATGTTTTGAGTCTTGGGAATTTTTTGGGAAAGAGGAATGTTGATGGAGCTTGGGAGAACTAGGTGGTACCTAAAAGGTAATGTAAGATTAAGATGAAGCTTGCTGCACGAGTAAGCGTACTGAAAGGTAAGATTATGATAGTTGGTAGGAATGCTTGGGTCAATTGTGTTAAATGGATGATGACAAAACAACCATGAGAAAGGTAACTAGGAAGGGTAAAGTAAATGGATCTGAGGTGTCAGGTGCCTTGGCTACGTTGGGAATGATTGTTCTCAATGTTGTGCATGAATAAACGAGGTTCTCTTAACCTTGACCTTGATTTTTGGTAATTATGTTATGATCATGATTATGCTAATGTTTATACATGTAGGTGTGTATGTATGTCATGTCTGATAGGGTCGTCATCGATCATGATTATTAACGCTAACATTTATATGTATATATATGTGTGTATGTAGGTCGTTGTCTAATAGGACAATGATTGTTTTATGATAATGTTTATGTATAAGTATCTATGTGTCTATGTATCTATGTCACTATCTGACAGGGTCATCAGGAATTGTTCTTGTGGAGGAACGATTGCTTAGATAGGCAAATGGCATGAAGAGGTTCCTAGTCTTACAAGGAATCAATTGGGAAGAGTAGTCATGAAAAATCTATGAGGTCACTATCATGTGGTTATGAGTTGATATTATGTGATTATATTATCTCTATGTTATGGAAATGTTATACCATGAGATACATCAACGAAATGAAAGCAGTGTGGTCTGTAGCATGCTAGGATAGGCATGAATAAGACTCTGAAAGAAAGGTTTATTGTTAAGGACAGTGTGGTTTCAGATGTTTGGTATCACTATTGTGCATATGTTGTATATGTTGTACATGTTGCATTTGTGATGATTGTGCACATGCATTATTGTGCATATGTAGTGTGTGTACATGTTGTTTATGCAATATTATGTACAGGTTGTTAGTATAGATAATGTTGTATGAATGTTGCATATTTACTGTTGGGTATATACGCTACTATGTACATGTTGGATATACGGTGCTATGTACATATTGTACTATGTGCATGATGGATATATAATTTTGTATGCATATGGTGCTTTGCACATGTCGGATATGCGGTGTTGCATACATATGATGCTATGTACATGTTGGATATGTAGTGTTATGTACATGTGGTTTTGCATGCATGTTGTACATGTGGTGCTATGTACATATGGTGTGGTGTGCATGATTTTACAAGTGGTGATGCGTTCATGTGGTTTTTTGTACATGTTGTACAAGTGGCACTATGTGCAGGTGGTGTTATGTACATGTTGTGCATATGGCATTGTGTACAGGTGGTGTTGCGTACATGTTGTGCATGTGGTAGTATGTACATGTGGTATTGTGTACATGTTGTACAAGTGGTGTAGTGTACATGTGGCATTCTATACATGTTGTGTAGGTTGCTCCTTGTACATGTGATGTTGTTCACACATTGTGCAAGTGGTGTGGTGTACAGGTGGTATTGTGTACCTATTATACATATGGTATTGGTGCATGTGTGGTATTGTGTGCATGTCATACATGCTGTGTTGAGGGCATGTGGTACTAGGTATGTGCATTGTGTAGGTGCATGTGTTGTGTGGTGTTGTACATCACGTATAGATGTATTACGTTTTGTTGTATGCCAGGTGCAGGTGTATGCATTATGTTATGCACTGGATGCAAGTGTATGTATTGTATTATATACAATGGGTGTAGGTGTATTTTTTGTATGTCAGGTATAGGTGCATGTATTGCATGGAGTTGTATGTCGTGTGTGGTATTATGTGTGTGATGCACTTTATGTGTATGTGCACATTGTTGAGGAGAAGGAAATGGGTATTTTTCAGGTGTGGAAACTAATTCAGAGTGCATACAAAATAAAGAGAAAGGTAGAAGCTAAGAATTAATGAAACAATAAGTATCAACACTTTATTTCAGTTTTATTATACATGTGATTTATGACTATGGTATATCATGATTATACGTGATCTATGATTTTGTTTTATGATGGTTACATATGATTTATTATGTTGATCTATGATGGTTGTGTCTTAAGCTAACTAGATGTGATATGCTTATACATGATGTTTTGATCAAACAGCTAGTTTGATTTGATGTGATAGGAAGTGAACAAGATTGCAAGTGTACCCTATTGACGAACTACCACCGAAGTATGATTTGAGGTTATTTCAATTTATTTGAATATAATGAAAATTATGTGCTTGTAATAGGGATTCATGAACATGCCTGGTTGAGTGGCTGAAATCAACTGCGAGAATTAGTAGCAAAAGTAAAAGGAATTGGAAAATGCAGTAGTATGTTGCTAAAGTAATAAGGAGCAAGGACATTGTGGAACACTAGTACCCAATAATGTCCATTGATTTCCATGAGGATGATCTGACCAGTATGATGGTTTTAAGGTAGGGATATGCCTTCATTTTTTAATCTTTCGATGTGAAGATGACTTACCAAGGAATGGACTTCCCGAGGTGGGGGTGTGATAAAAACCTGGAAGGTGAGTGACTGCACGGAAGGGGTTGAAAAAATTACCTGAGGGACTATGTGGTAGAGAAGGGGAAGATCACGAATGTTTTTTTTTGTCATTAGCATTGCTATATGGAATTAGATGCACATTGGGAGGATTCACTGAGAGGACAAGTGGTGCTGGATTGTAGCGTTGGACATTGGATGCATCGTTCACTTTGTCATGGATTCTAAACTTTCTGGGAAGCAGGTGAATCCTGGTATTACTTTGAGGGTGGAGGCATGAACCTTGAGATTCCCTTGTTGCAATTGCAAGCATCATATCCTTTTATTTATTGGTTGAGAAAAAGTGTATATATGTATATTATTGTAAATATTGTATCGAGCTAGATTTATAAAGCTCCATTGAAAGTATGGTTATTTGGTGGTTGAAGAAAATGTGTATATGTATGTGTGGTTATTGTAGATACCGTAATGATCTATGTTATAAAGCTCCATTAAACAAGTAGTGGTCATTGTAAATACTACAACAAGTTATGTTATAAAGCGCCATGGGCAGTATGATTTGTTTTCAGTAGTCTTATTGGTTATAGGTGTCATTGAACACCGAGGATGGTGTTCCCCCAAGAGGGAGGGTTCTATAAAAACCCTGGTGAAAATTCCATGAAAAAAATATACAAGGCCACAATCGATGGGACATGTATTCCAAGCTGAGTGGTGGGAGAAACATCCTAGTGGGTGTTGATTCAGTTTATTATGGTTAAGGGAATTGGAAAAGGCAATGGCTAAGGTTTTGGAAAGGCATGAGGCATTAATTAGCATTTATTTATGAAAATAATGGAAATTAGGAGAAAAATGAGGTGAAAGGTCACATGTTGCATGTGAGGAGGAAAATGAAGGAAAATAATGGAAAATGAAGAAAATAGAGGCCACACTCATAAAAAGGATTTTGAGGATCAGTTGGTAAGGTTTTCACTGGTTTAGGTGGATCTCTCGTCTATTCTGTCTCTCATACTCTTGGATACTTAGAGTCTTCTTCGATCAGTCTTTGAGGGTGTGGCATAATTAGATATTTGGAGCAGGAAGGCAAAGGAAGAGAAGGAAACTGCAAGAGGGCATCGAGATCAGCAACTACAACATTTTTTCTTGTAGGGCACAAGTTGCATGTATGTTTTCCTCACTAGTTTTGGCATGCATGGCACATGGATGTGTTTTCTTGGATATGATCTATCATTGGCATGGAGGATTGCCTGGATCGACAGTGGGTTTCCTAGCCTTGCCAATTCCTTGATAGCCATGGATATTGTGGATTTATTTTCATTGTTTTGTTTTTGTTGGTTCTCATGTTCCTTAGCTTGGGTTGAGTTATTAGTTCCTAGAGCCTTGGTTGGACAAACAATCTTGAAGCCTTGTAATGGATTGGGTTGAGTTACTAGTCCCATAGCCTTGGTTGGAAAAAATTCTCTGGAGCATTGGAACCACTTGGGTTGTGTTACTAGTCTTGTAGCCTTGGTTGGACAAACGCTCTAGAGCCCTTGGAGGGTTGAATTACTAGTCCTAGAGCCTTGGTTGGAAAAACTCTCAAGAGCCTGACAACAGTTGTGGTTTGAGTTACTAGTCCTCGAATATTGGTCTGAAAAATTCTCCATATCTCGATAGCAACCATGGGTTGAGTTACTAGTCCTATAAGGTGGGTTGGAATAAACGCTCTAGAGCCATGGAAGGCTTGGGTAGAGACCAATCTGATGATGGTTTGGTGATGTACGACCATGAGGTGGAATCATTATTTGATGGGTGGAGTACATGAGTTTTGATTGATGTGTTATATGGGATCCCACACTCATGCTTGGAATATGTCTAGTGGGTGAATGGATGAAGAGAGATTTGGCTCAGCCATTCTACGATTGGGTGGAATGTGGAAGTCCCATCTCGGTTTGGATTTTTCATCATTAATGAAAGGTTATTTCTCCTGGTATTTCTATGAGTATTTTGATGGATTATATGTGGCTTATATGGCTATGATTTCATTGGTACCTCTCTCCCTTTTATGCAGGTTATGTATTTAGTTTATGACAAAAGCCATGAGTGGATCTCATAATGTTCTTACTAGTTGTTGAATGATCAATGTGTCTATGAACTAATGGATGAAATATAAGCTAATGTGATAAGGAGAAAATGCTTCATAGGGAATCTTATATAAGTATGAGACCCCTATGTTTAGATTTGTTATTTACGCCTATAGGTTGCATATTTACTAAGTGTTTGACAAAATACCTGTCACGGCTTGTAGGGATCTAGTCAAGGTTTTGAACAAGTATTTTTTTTTAGTACTGTTATTTCCATGTTATTTTATTGATTTGAAGAGATGGTTCAATTCTGGGCAATGACCTAGGCTCTGGGCTTGAAAAAATGGCTCAAATTCCAGAGTTGTTGGCATAGCACTAACAAATTGGGTCTCTTATCACTGGCAGGTAAGCTTGCGAGTGTGACTATAGGGTTATAATCGCATGCATGCCTTTTCATGGGAGTGACTTTGGGTTTAATTCATCTACATGCTAGGTTCACTTAAGGGTTGGATACCTTTAGTGGTGGATTAGTTCCTGGGGGTGATGAAGCACCTGAGGGAGGTATGCATGTTTCATTTGTATCAATTCCATTTCCTTAATGTCACCTAGAAGGGTGAATCATATCATAATAGCCTCTCGTCGCATGTTTACCCTGGCTGGCCAGTTGCTTGTGTAGATGTGGGGGGAGGATGTTACACTGACCATTACCCAAAAGTTTTTGCAACATCAAAAATACATTAAACACATGATCATAAGACTAATAAACCAAAAACTAAATCCAGGAACAGGGCTGACCATCCCCAACTAGGACTGACATTCTGTCAAACACTTGGCATCATTAAAATCTATACAAGACAAAGCATGAAGGACTGAAAAATGTTATGAGACAGGAAAATTAGAATCACCACCTTCTACTTTGAACTATTATGACATCAATTAGGTATTACATCCATCATTTTAATAATTACAAGTAAATACATGAAATAACCATGACATCAACCGATTACTTAACCATGCTTACAAACAACATAAAACCATGAAAACAACATGACATAACAACCATTAAATCCACATATAAATAAGTACAAAAGAAAAATAACTTAAGTTTTATTAAATATGGGAAATCCGACCAGGTTTGGTACTTCCACATACCATTGAACCGTAGACATGGCTTAACCAAATCATTCTTTCATCTAGTCACCCCCATGCCATATTCCAAGCATAAATTTGGTATCTTGTGGATAAACTAATCCAAAATAAGCTTAGGGAATTTGTAGGTTAAACCACCTCAACCATCACCAAATCGTGATCACACCAAAACTGGTGCTCTAATCACAAAACCAAATCGAAATTGGAATTCGATCTGGAATCCATCACTACCCTTGAGAATTTTTTTGTCTCCTTGTGTCTCAAGCTCTATAGCAATCCAATCCCAGATCAGTAGGCCCTAAACTGAGATACCTCCCTTAGTATTTAATCTGTATCCCACCAAAATAAGTTAAGGGATTCCTAGGTATTTGGGAATGAACCTTGAGGCCACCTCCGCCCCAGATTCCAAAATCCATCTAGAAATTCCAAAGCTAAAAAATGAGATCAACATCCCAACACACCATTGCACCAAGAGAAAGGAAAGGCTATGCTGGATATGAATTTCATAACCCGAGAAAATCATGCCACCAACAATAAGAGAACCATACACCAATATGTAAATCCATGCATGTATAAACCAACTAGGAAATAACACATACAATATGTTACCTGCAAGTATCCCTACTGAAGCTACTTGATCCTACTCCTCCTTGCTTGACCCTTTCTTTCCTTTCTTTCCCTTTTCTTTCTTTTCCTTCCCTTCTCCAAAGCTACAATGCTCTAAGAAAATTTGAAGTGTCCAAGAGTGAGAGAGAGAATAATGAGAGAGCTCCAAAATTGAATTGACCAAGCTTATACTGACTAGGATTACACTGACTAATTCTAGCAACTGATCCTAATAAGCCTTTTAATCAATGAGGCCTCTATTTTCTTTAATTTCCATTATTTTCCTTCATTTTCCTCCTCACATTCAACCTATTACATTTCACCCCTTTTCTCCTATTTTCCTTTATTTTCATAAATAAATGTGCCAAAAATGCCTTTTTACCTTTTTAATGCCTTTTCCTTTGCCAATTTCCTTTATTCATAAAAGACATCCAATGATTCCTAGTAGGATATATTTTCCCAAAATACAGCTTGGAATATGTGTCCCTTAACCATCGTCTTATTTTTTTATATTTACATGGATTTTCATGAGGGTTGTTACTAAACCCTCCCCCTTGGGGAACATCGTCCTCGGTGTTAAACCACACCCAGACATTAGCAAACCCATTGAAAATCAAACATACTTCCCATGGATGTTTATAGGTTAGCTCATTGGAGTATTTATAATGAAAGATCTGCTCAAAAGAAAAACATCATGAAAACATGACCAGATAACAACCATACCACTTACTAGATCTTTATAACATAGCTCATTATATTATTTACAATAACCACATATACACATATGCACATTTACTAAACAAGAAAATAAAAGGATACGATGACTACATCTACAATAAGGGAATATAAAGGCTCACACCTCCACCCTCAAAGTAATACTAGGGTTCACCTCCTTCCTAAGAAGTCCAGAATCCACTGCCATAGTCAAACTACATCTAATGTCTAGCGCTATAATGTTTTGCCACTTGTCCTCTTAGTGAACAATTACCGACTCATTGTTCCAGGGTGCACCCCCAATGCACATTTGATTCCATATATAAATTCTAATGACCAAAACAAATATACCCCCGACCTTACCTTCTTTACTACACAGCCCCTCGGGCAATGCGGCCACCCCTTACGTGTAGTCACTCACCTTCTAAGTTCCCTGCCATCCCCTATCTCGGGTGATCCATCCCTTGGCAAGGCTTCTTCACAACGGAAAGTCAACAACCAAGGCATATACCTACCTAAAACCCATCATACCGGTCATAGGATGCTCATTCCAATCAATGGATGCTATTGGGCACTAGTGTCCCACAATGGCCTTGCTCGTGAATGTTTTACCAACATACTACTGCATGTTCCAATTTCTTTCATTGCTACTGCTAATTCTTGTAGTTGATTTAAACCACCCAACCAAGCATTGACATGCTTCCTGTACCAAGCACATAAATTCCATTAGATTTAAATTAAATTGAAATACATTAACATCATACCTCATTGGTAGCTCATCAATAAGGTACACTTACAATCCGGTTTACACCCTATCACAATAAGTCAAACTAACTGTTGATCAAATCATAATGAATAAACATATCATACTAAGTTAGCTCAAACACAACCATCATAGATCAAAATCATGAAACACATGTAACCATCATAAACCAGAATCATAGGTCACATGTAATCATCATAGACCATAATCATAAATCACATGCATGATAAAACTAAAATAAAACATTGATATTTATCCTTTAATCAATCCTTAGCTTCTACCTTTTCCCTTATTCTGTACGCACAATGGAGCGGTTGCGACACATGACAAACACTCAGTGCCTTCTCCTCAACCATGTGTACATACACATAGTGTGCATCACAAACATACAACCAACACAACATACAATGCCATGCAATACATGCACCTATACCTGACATATAACACATACACCTACACCTAGTGTACAACAAAACATAGTACATACACCTACATTGAGTGTACACAAAAACATAATACATACACCTACACCCGATGTACAACCCAATACATATACATACACAGAGTACAACCCAATACATATACATACACAGAGTACAACCCAATACATATACATACACAGAGTACAACCCAACAAAAACACATTTCATGATATCACAACTATACCATGCACATTTATAATACCACATGTACAGAACACAACATGTATGATATGCACATACTATTGCATGTAAACCAGTACCACATGTACAACATGTACACAATACGACCTATACACAACACCACTTGCATAACATGTACACAACATCACATGTACACATTAGCACTTGTACAACGTGTACAGAATGCCACATATACATTGTACTACATGTACAATGTGTACACAATGCTATACGTACACAACACCGCATGCATGACATGTACATGACACAACATGTACACAACATCACTTGCACACAACACCATATGTACAACATGTACACAACACCACATGTTCCTGCACAAAAATTGTCACCTTGACATTCTGCAATCTGTGTGAGTCCATCACCACTCATACTTTCCTCGGTTGCAAGTCTTAAGCCTTAGTTCTTCATATGAAGCCCTGAAAATAAGAGAAAGCCCTTAAAAGTCTCTAAAACTCTAGTTTCGTGCTTTATCTTAGCATTGCATGCGGTCCCGCACCAAATGGTCATGTCCCTTGTGCACCTAATGGCTCTGTCTCTGTGTTATGGGTGCATACCCCTGTAAAAGTTAAAAAGGTGCAAGTATATTTTTAAAAACTCACTTTGAGTCATTTTTAAAAGCTTCTGGAAGGAGTCTTGAGGTGGCAAGTTCGCTCTTTTAAGGTTCATGCATCCCATATCTTAAGGAGCTAACCCCTTGATGTGAGGAGCTTATCACTTTGAAGGAGGACTCTGTCCCTTCATAGGTGGACCTGTAACTTCCGTCCTTTGGACTATAAAATGAAGCATTGGGCTGGTTACTGGGGAGGTTAAAAGCTGAATATTTTTGAGGTGAAATGCTGTTGGAACTTGGTCTTCCTAATTGAGCTTTTGTGAGGAGAGATTACATACCTCTTTGATCTCATTTGGAAGAGTGTGAGGCTTGTTAAAGTAAAGGAGATTCTTGTTTCGGACCCTGGGAAGAGCTTGTAAAACATCAAGGCACCAAAGCTTGTAAGGTTATTCTATTTCAAAGTTAATACAAATAAGTTTATTTTTCTCAATAAGGTGTTCTTTATGGTTTATTTTATGGATTCCTTGATCACCATAATGAACATGATTTATGATATTAGCTATGCAGGTGTTATTTGATGTGTGCTCGTTTGTGATTGTAGATTCTCAAAAGGAAATTCTTTCAGACGGTTGAAGGATGGCTACTACAAACTAGCGTTGGACTTAAGGTAGGGTCTAAACACCTCTATAGTTTTTATTAATGAATCGTAAAATGTTTAGAGAAAGATAGATTTGCTTGTCCTCCTTGTTGCTAGATTTCTTTTGATACTAGGGAGATCGGCCTTGTTCGCAAGATCGATTTATTCGGCCAGCACATGCTCACAACACCAATTGTACAATCATGCACACAACACCATATGTACATAACACCACATGTACAAGATGCACTGAACACTACATATCCAACATGTACATAGCATCGTCTATACACAACACTGTATATCCAACATGTACACACACCATGTGCACACAACTCCACATATCCAACATGTAAATAGCACCATCTATGTCAAACACTACATATGCAATATTCACACAACACTATCTATACCACCCTGTACATAACATTGCATAACAACATGTACACACACTATATATACACAACACCACATGCACACAACATCATAGATGAAACATTCACAACATATACAATATATGCACAACAATAGTACCACACATCCAGAACATCATAGTCTCTACCAAGTAACCTTATTTCTAGTGTGTGTTCGCCATCCATGCTTATCCTAGCATGTTGCGTATCATGTTGTTTTTATTTCACTGATGTATCTCTTAGCATTAGCATGTCCATAACATAAACATAGATATATTATAATCACATAATATCAATTCATATACACACGATACTAAATTCAAAGATCTATCTAGCTACTCTTCCCACTTGCTTCCTCATGAACCAAGAATATCTTCATGACATTCACCTGAATAAGAAATAATTCCTCCACAAGAACGATTCCTCAAGACCCTGTCAGATAGTGACATAGATAGATACATACATGCATATATATAAGACTAGCACAAAACAATCATGATATCATTAGAAAACAATGTACCTACCTACATACATGTATAAATATATATACATTGACACAATCATGATCACAACATCATTACCAGATATCATAAGGTCAAGGTTAAGAGAAATTCCTTTATTTGTGCAACGCATGTACAACATGGAGAACAAAAATCCCCAATGTAGCTAAGGCATCTGACACCTCAAATCTATTTACTCTACCTTTTCTGATTACTTTTCTCATGACTACCCTGCCACCATCTATTTACACCAGTGGACCCAAATAATCCAACTAGTTGTTATATGCTTTCCTTCATCTACCCTTATTCATGCATTGAGCTTCATCCGGGTCTTAACTTACCTGCTGAATTTCATTCAAATCTCCTTGGGATTCATTAAATTTCCTCTTTCCCAACCAATTCCCCAGACCCCAAACATAGAAGGCAAGATAAGAAATAAACAAGAAGAAAACCATGACAAACTAAACAACAATACAACACCACAACAAAAGTGGCATGGCCATGCACAAGAAGCAAACAAAACCAAAATCAAACTCAACAAATCAACAAAATACCAAAATCACAAGACTAACAATAGAAACCATGACTCAATTCCCATGGTTCCTAGTGCTTCCAAGGGAAAACTCAACCTGAGCCTTCTTTCAGATTTCATGGCAACCTCTTTTTGATGCAATCCGTTACATCATAATGACATCAACACATAAATGTCAGTGCATAAATAAACATAACAATACACTATTTACCTTACCTGTTGTGCCAAGCATGTTTCTTGCAACTGAAAACATCCATGCCATCTCTCAAGGGACTCCAAATCCCTTGACAAATCCACCTACAACTAGAGACTCACTAATATACTTGTCAAATACAAGTTCATGAATCTAGCACATATCCACGTAATGTTAGACAATATTAAGGTTAGAAGACTTCCTGTATGCAAAGCACTCATTCATTTGGTATTAGGGTTTCCAAACATAGCCAAAACAATTCTTGCCCAATTCCTTTCTTTGACCTTTCCCTTGCTACACTGTCACATCACCCAATTGTTACTTATATAAACACATCAACAATTACCTTGTCATGCTAATACCAAGCATGTTTCTTGCACTATTTACAAATTTCAAACACATGTTCTAAATACCAAGACAATCATATCTATCAATTTGAAATCAACCTTTACCAAGACTAGAAATCATGTCATAATTCATAGTAAACTCATAGTCAATTCATAGTCATTAGACATAATACTACAACTATCACCTATTACAGTCAAGTACATGTAAACTATCTCAAAACATATGTGTTAATACAATCATCTTAAAAGAAGATTGTTTATTCAAGCAATCTTACCAAAATATCATCATATCATGCAAGTAATCAAACATTCGAACAATAGATAGGTGGCATAATAGACACCAACACTCAAACACCAATTAAACGACATAATCAATCATCCAAGCACAAAGTAGATGACATAAGAAAACTCATACCTTAATGTATCTCAGAGGAGGATATCTTGTCTTCACAATCAATCTAGATTAGCATGATATAGCTTTACGACATATCAACTAAAACATATTTAAGGTCATGATATCCATAATAGTCACTAGCTAACATGTTTACAGCATAAACTCATAAACATTTGTCATTCATACATAACAATCACATCTGCATAATTTTTCTAGATTAGTATGACATAATATCACAACATGTTAAATCATATATGAATGTCATAACCCTAAACAGTTGCATAGACCAATCCAAATTAGTACCATACATATAACATCAAGGTCTAAATGTAATAACGCTAATCATCATGTTACTAATATATAAAAACAAAAAGTTATATATCATGCTCATCAACAATATGTAACCTAATTATCAAGCTAACTATCATATAACAAAAACAAGTTAACCTATAACATACTCGTTAACAACATATAACATAATCATTAGGTTATCTAACATAAACAATAAGAACAATGCATACAACCACAGGTTACTACCACTCATGACCATTTTCCATGTGCATATGACTACACGAATCAACTAGAATCTATCATGTATGTAACCATAACATCAATAGACATGTATATAACCCTAATACATATATCAATCCATTAACTAACATTTATGCATGCCCAACATCCAAACCTGTATGATGACATGCTCTTGCCTCGAGGTTAAATGTTGCAATTTCACTTTAATGATCTGCATCTCCTCCTCTATCTCTGCAAACACATCAGCATCATAACAACCAACAACATCATGATGACCTAATTGCATACAATGAATGTAGAATGCATGTTTGACCTACCATACATGCATAAATAATGCATATACAACCATACACTCATGACAACACATCCCACAACGACACCATAAACTGCCCATGGTGACCTCACTACAACCATGATTAACACCATGAAAATGCAACAAGCACATGATCTTATAATACAAGAGTCACATATGCAACTAACATGAATGCATGACCAACACACAACCCATCCAGTTCGAGGGGTGAAACATTCTTTGATCCCACTTTGTGGTATCAAATATGACCCAAAGAGAGCACAAACCTCTCCGATACCACTCTATAACACCCTCCTCCCATATCTACCCAAGTAACCAGCCAACTAGAGTAAACATGTGATGAGAGGCTACTATGATATGGTTCAACCTCCTAGGTATCCTTAAGGAAGTGGAATCGATAAAAACCTATCAAAAAATCCTTCCACATGAGCAACAACACTCCCAGGAGTATTCCCAACCACATAGGTATCATGGCCCTGGGTCCCATTGAGTTTTTAAGCTACTAAACCTTTGGACGCTCCCATGGTATGGGCATGCCAACATCCAAAGAGCTTTGAATTCTCCCACAAGATTGCATGCCTACATCTAGGGACTATTTCTAATGGACCTGTGCCATAGTTTGTAGGATTTAAAGCACTTTTCAAGCCCAGAATTCTAGCTACTACCCAAAAGTTGTTGTAACTTTTGGAATCCATTAAAAACATGATGAGAAGACTAATAAAGCGAAAACTAACTCTAGGACTAGGCTTGATAATCCCCAATCGGGACTGGAATTTTGACAAGCTCTTGGCATCAATATAATCTACAGGTCTAGGATACAAGACAAAGCATGAATGAATGAAAACTCTTATGAGACATGACAAGAAGGATCAACACCTTCTCCTTTGAACGGTTATGACATCAATTAGGTCTTACATCCATCATTTTAACAATTACGAGTAAATACATGAAGTAAACATGATATGAGCCAGTCACTTAACCATTCTTATAACATACATAAAACCATAAAAATAATAATGAGTTAACAACCATTAAATCCACATATAAATAAGTACAAAACAAAGATAAATTAGCTTTGATTAAACATAGGCAAATCCAACCAGGTTTGGGACTTCCACATACCACCCGACTGTAGACATGGTTGAACCAAATATTTCTTTCATCCAGTCACCCCCATGCCATATTCCAAGCATGAATGTGGGATCTTATGGATAAACCAATCCAAAAATATCCAAGGGAATATAGAGGTTAAACCATGTCCACCCTCAACAAACCTTTATTACACAAAAACGAGTGATCTTGTCACCAAATTGAATTGAACTTGGAATGCCATCTAGAATCCATCACTATCCTTGAGGAATTTTCCATCTCCTTGTCTCTCAGGATTTATCGCAATCCAATCTCGGATCACTAAGCATGATGATTAGGAGAATTGTGCCTTAGCTGGAAAGGAAAAGAAAGGGAAATGGAATCCATCCCATTCCAAATCAGATTGCGGTCAAGACGGTGAGAAGAAGAACTTGCTGAAGATTAAATTTTTTCACTGTCATGAGTTAGGACACTATTCCATGAAGTGTTCGCACAATAAGGTTGGTAAGAAGCCCTCAAGAAGAGTTGCAGGTGAAACTATTTTTTCACAATTCAATTTGGATTTCACCCTCATCGCTTGCATGGTGACATCGATGTTGGGTAGTGTGTGGTATCTGTATAGTGGAGCCTCATTCCATATGATCGACAACAAATAATTATTCAATGACTTAGAGGAGGAAGATCTCTAGATGCACACGAAAATGGGAGATGATGGAAGGTATAACGTGACTGCCATTAGTGTCGTTACTTTTCAGAGGGAGTCTATTTCTCCTCTCACACTAAAATATTTCATGTATGTTCTGGGTATGAAGAAGAATTTGGTTTCAGTTTCTACATTGGAGGATCATGGCTATGATGTGATATCTAGCAAAGGAAAGGATTTCTTTCATCACATAACCTCAAGACAAGTGAAGCAGATCAAGGTTCAAGTGAAGAACCTGTACCATTTGTATGTAGAATATTGTGTTTCTTTGAGGACAAAAGCTGAGAAGGTGCAGAGCCGAGACATCCATGAGTTGTGGCGTACAATATTGGGTCACTTAATTCAAAGATCTTTGAAGATCACACAACAAATTTCTACCTAACTTCCCAAGGGTGCACTACAGCCAAGATATACATGCAAAGGGTTTACATTAGGGAAGTACACCAAATCCACCTTTCATGATAAGAAAAGTCGAGCGCAACTGATTCTTGAAAGAGTTCACTCAGATGTGCGTGTCCTATTCTCAACAACGTCCATGTCCAAGCATAGGTATTATGTAATATTTGTAGATGATTTCTCTCGTAAGTGCTAGATTTTCTTCATGCAAAAGAAAGATCAAAATGTTCACTAAATTTTGTGAATTTAAAGCACTTTTTGAAAAAGCCACTAACATAAAAGTGAAGGCTCATAGGAGCAATAATGGTGGAGAATATGTGTCAAATGAATTCAAGAACTTATGTGCATTAGAAGGCACTCAACGAGAGTTAATAGCACCTTGTAACCCACAATAGAATGGGGTGGTTGAAAGGATGAACAAAAGTATTGCGAGAGCTGCATGGGTAATGTTACATGATTAGGGCCTATCGTTTCACTTGTGGGTTGAAGCATGCAACACAACTATGTATGTGAAAAATAGGAGTCCTCATTGGATTCTCAAGATGAGTACACCAAAAGAAGCCTTTTCAAGTAAGAAACCAGAGGTGGCAAACTTTAGGATCTTTGGTTCATCAATTTATTGTGATGTTACCAAGGACACAAGGAAAAATCTAGAACCAATAAATGAGTTGGGAATATTTGTGGGGTACACTAAAACACCTCACAATTATGAGGTGTACCTTCCATCTCACAGGATCATAGTGGTTCGTAGAAATGTGAAGTTCGATGAATAGAATTCCATGATATGTTCCCTTGAGAGGGAGCTTCATATGCATTCAAACGAGGAGATTTTAGCTCGAAAGGAAGAACCTTAGGATGATGTGGAAAAGCCACATGTAGAGGAGAAGAGAGTGGAATCACCCACTCATGTAAATACTTCCAAAGATGGAAGGAAGCGCATAAAAGAGCCTCATAGATTGATGCATGATGCTAGAGATAATGTGGGAGAACCCACATTACAACTCATATAGAGGAGGTCACCAAATCGATACACTGACTACATGGATTTGATAAGCGACAATGTAGAGATTGAGCCATCTTCATTCAAGGAAGAAGTACAACAACTAGTATGGGTTGATGCATGGTTGAGGAGTATGACTCAATTATTAGAAACAATGTTTGGGAAGTGGTCCCAAGACGAGCAGGGAAGTCAGTGGTGAGTTCCATATGGATTTACAAGGTAAAAAAAGCAAAAAATGGGAGTGTGGAGAAACACAAGGCCATATTTGTGTCCAGAGGGTTCTCTCAGGTGGGGGGAATTGATTACGAGGAGACCTTTGCTCACGTATTGTTGGGCCTTGAAATTGTCATTCACTTCCATTACATTTTCATTGATATTTCCATATTGTCGCTTTCACTCCAGCACTATTTCATTACATTTACCTCCATTTCATTACATTTACCTTACCATTATCATTATTGGGTCACATTTATGTTTTTCCAAAATTTATTAATTCTTAGCATTTTTAAATGAATTTATGGTTAAAAATTAGAAAATAATGTGCATATGATTATACCTAACAAGTGGGATGAGATTGTTGACATGTGTAGGTCAAAAGGAAGCTTCTAAAAGACCCTTATGTGGCCTCCCAAAACCAAATTCGAATTTGAGTGGAGAAGATCTTGGGATCATGAGGATATGTGCCTCATTTCCTATTTGTATTGAAACTCTAAGAAGACATGTGTCCAATCATTTCCTATTTTGATTGTAACTCTAGAGATATGGGGAGAGATTCACGGACTCTCATTAATGAGATAACTTCTCTTCTTTTTGTATAAATAGGGGAAGTTTTCTCTTATCATTTTCATGTGTAAAATTGGAGTTATGCTCAAGCTTTGAATACAGAATTAGATTGTGGCACCTTGCTCATGAATGTTCCTTCATTTTGACTTTATTTTTCTTACATATGGAGCATCTCAATTTACCATCTCTCACACTTTTAGATCAGCTACCTAAAATGTGTGAGATTTAATTGCTTTTATAGATTGAAGGTCATTTTCTTTCTTAGTACTAGTTTTAGAATCACTATGTAATATTTTCTTTTCTAAAAACATTTCAATAGGAAAGATTTATTTATTTTCCAATTGGATTAAGTTTGAGGCAAGAGCTCATAGTTATTTAGTTTCCTTTCATGTTCTGTTATTTACTTTGTTACATCAAACTATAAATTCATTGTATAATTGAATAAAAGAACAAACGAAGAAGGTTACTTCAAATTGGGTGATTGAATGTTCAACCTGTGCAATGATTGAGCTTTACTCTTTCATGCTTTTATATTTTCTTTTAAGATCCTCATTTAATTGCATGAACTGATATTCCTAAATATCATTCTAAGAAATTGATTTAATCATATTTCAAGATTGAATGGTTGAATATTTAATACATGCAATTACTGAGTTATTTTTTGCATACTTTACTTGGTTTTCTACGACATTAGAATTTAAAGTATAAATAATTGCTTACACATCATCTCAAGAAGGTAACACTTCATAACTGAAAGTTGGAGTATCTAAGTATACATTAGTTGTGTTTTATTTCATAGGTTAGTTGAATTTCATTTTCATTATTTGATTTCATAGATTAAATGAATTGGTTTTTGTTATTTTGTAGTTATATTGATCTAAACTGAAAGACAATTTATAGCATATATAGTGTGTGCATGGTTCACAAGTTTACGAAATCCCCGGGTTCACAAATTAAATGACAGGGAATCACTTTTCCCCAAAAGGTATCAAGGTACTCTTCAATTAGATCTATTCTAGTACTTTCAGCACAAATGGGATGGAAGATACATTAGATGAATGTGAAGAAAACATTCCTCAATGGTGTGATTGAGGAAGTGGTGTACATTGAGCAGGGGTAAGGAATTGAGACCTTCAATAGAGAGTTTCATGTGTGCAAACTCAAGTGGGCACTGTATGGATTAAAAAAAGCACCTTGTGCTTGGTGCACCATGATTGACAACTATCTCACCAAGTTGGGCTTCACCAAAATTGAAGAAGATGCAAACCTTTACTATATTGTGGTTGAAGGTAAATTGTTTATTATAGTATTATATGTAGATGATTTAATTCTAACAGGTGATGGGAAGCTGGTAAAATATTACAAAGATGGTCTTACAAGAGAATTGGATATGAAGGACCTAGGGCTCATGCATTATTTCTTTGGTTTGGAAGTATGGAAAGGAGATGAGGAACTGTCTATATCTTAGGACAATTATGTCAACGAGATAATGAAGAAGTTCCACATGGAGAAAAAAAACACCTATGAAGACTCCTCTAGTAGGGAATTGGAGGAAGGAAGATGCTACTTCAAGTGAAGTAGTGGAAGCTAGTATTTACAGGCATCTTGTGGGTTCACTTATGTATTTGGTGAAAACATGACTAGACATATGTTTTGTAGTTAACCAACTTAGTTAAGCATTGGTTAAGAAAACCAAATTCTATTGGAGTGCAACTAAACATGTGTTGAGATACTACATAGGCAAAACTCAGTTCGGTATTTGGTACAAACAAATACAGAGAGTGAAGCTTCAAATAGAGAGAGTGAAGCTTCAAGTCTTCACATATGCAAATTGAGCAGGGAGTCCATCCATCAGGAAGAACACATGAGGGGGAATCTTCAATATTGGGTCAGCAACAATTTCTTAGTACAACAGGAAGCAGAGATTAGTTGCACTCAGTTTGAAAGAAGTAGAGTACATGGTTGCAAGCCAAGCAACTTGTGAGGCTATTTGGATGAGGAAGATCCTTGTTAGGTTATTTGGTCAACAAATCGATCCTACAATGATTTACTATGCTAATTAAAGTTGTATCAATCTCTCTGAGAATAGAGTTTTTCATGATCGATCCAAGCATATCAAAATCTAGTATCACCATCTATGAGATTGGTGGGAAAGGAGAATCATGTTGCTAGAGTACATTCCTACAGAGGAGAAGGATCAAGAAATTTTGAAAAAATCATTGTAAAGATGAAAATTCAAGTTTCATAGAGGCAAGATGATTGTAGTAGATAATCCCTTTCTTTTTGAGCAAGAGTGTTAAAAATGCAAGAGGAAAATGCTAATTTAATTTTGTCCTTGAATTAAATTAGGAATAAATTGCAATTCCACATGGCATTACAACTTGTATTAGTCAACTAAGTTAATTTGACTTAGTTGGTTGAGTTAATTTGAGTTGAGGTTCTAACTTGATTCATGTAGAGTGTCTCCTACATTATAGGAGCCTTGGTTGAGTTCATTTTGAGCTGTAATTAATTAATTCTCTTTAAATGAGTTAAATTCGGTTAAACTAGTTCCAACTCTTGGAGGAAGTAATGGGAGGTCTAGTGGTGTGGTTTTCCCTGCACTGATCAATGAGTTAACTGATGATTTACTCATAAATAACTCATGCATGTCAAATCATAGGGACTTGGGTAAGCATGAAACTAGTTAAGTATTGAGCTTGGATTGTATAGGAAGCTATGAGACAAATAGAGATAGTGCAAAGGTTGCTCGAGCTTGAGCAAAGCATTATAATCTTCTCATATTTTTCGACTAATGCAATATACAGATAGCATGGGTTTTTAGTTGTGTCTTTCCAAGGAGATAAGTTTGTAATGTGTTGATTGAATTCTTTCTCTTATATGTTTCGTGGTTTTATAATCGTTTAATTGTTTCCACTGATGAGCAAAGCAGATTCAAGCCTATTGTTTTACTAAATTGCAATTAATAGTTTGAATCTACAAAGAATTTCTACAGGTTTCCCCACCTTCACTTTGTCCTTTATTCTAAGGTTTGGGGGCGCCTTTCCCTTGCTTTAGATTTGCAGATCCAAATTCTTGCTTCTTTTGATTAATTTTTTGCTCGATATTGACAGTGTATCGATAGGTGGCACCAAGCAAGGAGATGTCCAAGAACTCCACCTACTCCTGTATATATTTGTCAAGATAATCGCGATACTTGAGTACCAAATGCCACTAAGAATCCTTGATATCCAACTTCGTGCGAAGGGTATGAAAAATATCTATGAAATTTGACACATCTTGGTCCCTTTCTTGCCACAATGTGGTCCACTTTATGTAGTTATATTCATAGCTCCCGAAATGTTAATATTGTTCCTTTATCACATCTTAGAAAGAATTTCAAGTGGGTTCGGCTGAAAACAATGGGGTTCCAATCTCGTCCTTATGTTCACAGTAGGCTTCCGACTAGTCCTTGACATTGGGCCCGACTTTGAAGTACAAAAGCAATCTTTTCCCAATTGGAAAAGTCAGGAAACAAAAAATATCCTTCCAATAGATTTAACCATCTATCTATGACACTTGTGTCTATATGGTCTTCAAATATGGAAATTTCAATCTTTATTTGTGCCTTAAAGGGAGTGGTGCCTTCAGAGTGGCTGCTGGATGAAGATGTGTTTCTTGTGAGTAGCCACCGAAGGATCTGGGCAAAGTTATCCATCATCGCATTCCTCTGTCACTTAAGGGCTTCCTTAAGCAATATTTTGAAAGTATCTCCCACTCCCTTGTCCTTATTTTATTCTTCTATGGGAGGCCGTTAGGGTTTGTGAGGCTAGTTTTCGAAGGTTCAACCAGTTCGACCCCTAAATCCCTATACCCTAACCTCATTGGGGACATGCAAAGAAAAACGAATAAAGAGAAGGTCACTGTAATACCACTAATCCAAACTTATACAGGAATGCAATAGAATACATATGCAAACATAAATACTAAGATGCGAAAAAAAAAAAAAAAAAAACTTCATTTCATTAATATCAAAGAAAATAAATATGCTTACATACAAAATGGAAATAAACTAGCTCGAGTGTGGTAGCTTATCTCTAAGAAGAGATGTGCGGCTACATGCCTTTGAAATGTGTTACAATGAGGCTCAAGGGCCTTTTTATTATTTAGTAACAAGGGAAAACTCTAAACAACCAAAACCCTAACCCAGGAGATGGAACACCAAAGTTGTGTGTGTCGTTGGGTTTAGTTCGGTAGCCAACTTGCTCGGGTTGTAACTTGGTCATATGATCTTTGTTTGGTGTGTATGATACCTTGTTGGAAATATCTCTTTGAGTACTACAAGATTTGCCACAAGCCCTTTCCAATGGACACAGACCTACTACGAACCTCAAAAAAATTTCGTTTAGAGTGTCAAAACATCCCTATAAGTTCGCGGCCCGACAAATTGCTAAAAGTAGTAAATGTTGCTATAATCAAAGAAATGTATGAAATCGACTAGAGGTCTAGGTGGAATAGGCAAGTTGCCACCAATATCCACCTGGATCAGGAGGAGACAAAAAAGGATCGAAATATATCTCCTTGATTAATTGTTGGTTGATTTGTTTGTGAAATCTTTAATTCCTTCTATTTCCAAAGGTGTCTCCTTGTTAGAAGCAACAACAATGGAAGAGGTAATAATGAAAGAACAATAGTTATATTTCTATATTCATAATGTATGGTTTTATATTATATTTTTTTAGATGCACCAAGTGTTTAGAGAAACCCTACCAACCCAGAAAAAGGGTCTCAAGTCATTGGTCTGACTAGTTCTGTAGGAAATGTCAAATATTACTAAACCAATGAACCAAATGTGTTACATGTCCTTATATTGAAATGCACATGCAATTCTAAAAAGAACTAAAAATGCCTAAATCTATGCACAAAACTTAGATTTGATCTTCATTCAAATCTCTAAGCCTAAGTGTAGACAACACCCGAAGGGAAAGAAGGAAGAAAAGAACAAAAATCCTAAGTAGGGACCTACAAGAAATAATGATGTTAATAATTCTAGTAGGGGTAAAAATGAGAACAAGGAAGTTGAATTTCCTCACAAGCTTCGTAAGGAAAATAACTGAACTCATTAAAGACCCAATATGGAAGTGCAGTAGGATGCATGCTATCAACTTGCAATATTTACTAATCCTTTATTCCCTAAAGCCAACAAATGGATTTTGTAAATAAAAACCCTACACCTTCATAGGAGACAATTAGGGCAGACATTCCCTTGAGATTAATTCTCTAAATGCAAAAAATTACGTTTATGAGAATGGCATCCTTCTTTAGGCTAGGGCTTGTAATTATAATGTTCCTGAGTAAGGATTTGAAGATAAGGAGGAATGTGCATCACAATATTATTTCCCTGAATAGACAGAAATGTCGACAATTGAAACGATGCCTCATCTCACAAATAGAATTTTTTAGAGGGCTTGCATGAAACCCTAATGTCCAAGTTTCTCTAAACTACAACATTGTTGATGATATAGCACATGCACGTTGTACTAACTTTGTGTTGGAATTCTTTCCTAGTTTCATTATGTAGTGAAATGGCATTATTAATCTCGACTGATAGCTTCTACCCTTCTAACAATTTCTTAATAACATTCGACTTGGATCAATCCAAGCATAAACTTCTCTACCATTTTGTGTTTTAGATTTGGGTCTCTTCTTAGGAACAAGTGTTTTCTGGACTATGGTGGAAAAATGGATTCCACTTGTGTTATAACCTTTTCATGTTGGAGAGTCTTTGGTTCTTGAGAGACAGAGTCTTTGACCACAATGCTGAGACCATTAAATGACCATTCTTTTAATCCCATGGGATCATTCTTTCATTCTGAATTGAGCTATGGGTTAAAATAATCTCAATTAAGGTTAAAGTAATTGATGTTTCATTAGATTATAATCTCTTATTAAGACACAATTATATGGATGAAATAATGGTTGTAATGTCTTTGGTTTTCTCAATTATTCCATTCTCTTATTAAGAATAGATTTTAAGAGTTAATTAGTTATACTATCATATTAGTAACCTTGATGTCACCATCAATGAATCTTTCAAAATAGACGAACCTAACCTTAATGTAACCATCAATAAATCTTTCAAAACAGACGAACCTAAAAAAATGTAATATCAAAATCAACTTTAAAAAATAATAAAATTCAAAAAAAGGTTAACCATAAAAATACATAATTGTATTTTTAAATAATAAATAAAAGAAATAGTATTTTTAAAATTAGTTCCTAATAAATTTACTCAAATTTTAAGGAATTAAATTTCATATTCGATAAATACCCACTCCCCGTACAATATGTATAGAAGAATTTTCTGTCTTAGTCATGTCTATTTGGGTTCCTCCATTTTCCGCATCCGGATACATGGTGCATAGTCCATACACACATTTTCAAAGTGGCGTTTCTTGGTACGTCGGTAACTCCAGCTCACAGATTGATGAGCCCACTTGTTAGGTAGTTGACAATCATAGTAACTCTCTTTTGGTGTTATTTAATATCCACCTATAGTCACTCTCACCTTCCACATGGTTTTGTAATCACCACATGCATATAACAGAAACCCCACTACTTTTACACATTAACCCTACTTCATTTTGTGTATTAACGATGATATCTTGTAGAATTTTGTAGTTTTTAAGTCAAATCTGTACTACAATGGTCCTGAGCTTATGATTATCCAAAATTTTAATATATTTCTAATAGCGGTTGTATGCATTACACTAGTACTAATGTTGGCATTTCTTGAAAGTTGGGTAAGTTAAAATTAGTTGCGCAGATCACTCTCAAATTAGTTGCGCAGATCACGAGAGTGGTTGAAATAGGCCATTAATATTGGTGGAGATATATTGTTATTAATGGATTTAGGTAGTATGTGTTATTTATTGAATTTAATCAAGTACAAAATTTAATGATGTTCATATACTATTTCAATGTATTAATGAAACTATAACTCTATAAATATTAGTTAGGTTGAAATACCTCTTTCAACCTATATTTTTTATAGTACAAGATAAATATTGTTAAATATTTTATAGAAATATGAGTATCAAAATAATTATGTGATGATATTATTAAAATAAAAAATAACTAAATTATATTTTTGTTTTTAAATTTATAATAAACTAAGAATTTAATATAATTATATATGTATTTAAAAAATATACAACAATTTTTTTAAATATGGAGATTTACTCATATTTTACCATAACAATTATTAATATGTAAATATGGTGTATTACAATATCATGAGCTAATACCATGCCTTATCAATATTATATGCTAACAAAACCATAACTCATATCATAAGAAACTTGTTTATATCACTGTTTTTTTAATTAATCCATTTAATTAAAATGACAAAAAAAAACCATTTTGGATATAAATATCAACTTTTGATTTGAGAATACTACTAAGAATATTCTAGAATATTTTGTGGAAGTTAAATCTCCACTATCTACTTAATAATTAAATTAAAATTATGAAAACTTTATTTAAAACTAGACTTAAATTAAAATGATGAAAACTTTATTTTAAACTAGACACACATAGAAACAAAAATATAACTTAATTTTTTTTAATTATTGTAATTATTTTTGTAAACTTAAAAATTGAGAGTAATTATGTTTTTATCCTATATAATTAAATATATCATTTAATTATAAAGTCTATAATTTTTAATTTTAATTTCACTATCGCTATTTTGTTTTTAATTATATTAAGATTTGTTAAACAAATATTTGAAGTTCACATTTAATCGCTAGGAGTCAACTAGTTGTAAGAATTTTAACTCAACTAGATATTATAGTCTACGCCGACAACAACTAATGTAAATATTCTACTCACTTATAATAACTATATCTATATATATATATAATATAATAAAATTACATTTTGTCATATTATGAAGAGTCTCATGTAAGGGAGGTGGGAGTTAGCAATAAGGATATCTGCTAACGAGTGAATTTTCTCTGAAAAACGAGGATATGGAATTATCCTTAGCAGTAAATGATAAATCTATAGGATAGATGTAGGATAAAAGAGAAAAATGAAAAACCCACCTATGGTGTTTGAAGGGTTATGTTCACATATGTAATCAGGTAGAAAATGTGCTTAGTATGTCATACCTGGTTGGAGGCAAGATTTCTCAGGGCAATTCTTTTGGTCTAATGTTAAGCACATGTGCTCAATGTAATCTTTTTTTCTATTAATAGAAGATTTTGGTAAGTTTACAGAAGAAAAGGGAGGTGGGAGTTAATAATTTCAACATTGTGCCTTAACAAGTATTCTTCCTGTTTTCTATTGGGTAAGGTTTTTACTAACATATTTTACCATTTTGAAAGCTTGCCAGCAATGAAATCCATAAAGTTGTCACCTATTCCTCCAAAAGGCATAGTATCCAAGTTATGGTCCAAGTTTTCCATCAAAACTGGAAACAATTAACACGTGAAATGTCTCATAACTCTTGTAAAGCTATGATGCCAAACTTCTAGATTTGAATCTCCCCTAAGCTATTAAATAACTCCACATTCATGTTTCATAATCTAAATGAGGTATAGTTTCTTTAAATTTTGAGAGTCAACTAGTTAGAGAAAATATTTCACTACTACACGAAGGGGAGTTTTAAGACGTCTTTTGAAGAGAAAATAAATCTTTTGTCTTAAACCCTTTCATGTTTATTTTTATTATTTTAAATTAAGACCCACCATAATTTTAATCACCTTAATATAAAATTTAAGATAAAAGTAGCACTGATATCCCTGACAAGTAGTTGGCTTCGGCTACCCGTTCATTTATTTGTTGCACAGATGGAAATGCCTAGCAATATCTACCACCAGTTGGTGTAGAGTTGATTACCGCATCTAAAATAACTTTTGATCAAGGGTGAGACACAAGGCATGCTTAATTTTGGTTCTAATAAAGTCGAGGGAGAGACACAGGGCACACTTAATTTTGGTTTTGATCTAGTCTTCTTAACATTCTTAATGACTAGAACCCATTCATCGAATGGTTAGTATGGTTGCTTCTAGCTAGATGATCATAATGACATGAGCATGGTAAAAGGCTTCGAATTTTTCATGGGGTATTTTCTTGGAATTTTGAGTTTATGTACTAGACTCTTCTCTGGTTGTCTGTGAGTTTAGTTCCAAAATAGGTCAAGATATTCAATTTTCATAAGACTATTGTTGTGATTCATTTTATGAATTTGGAACTCAAATGCAAGGGCTACAATACATGACATTTTGGACATGCTAGTGGGGAAGGGAATTTGAGATAGCTTGGCACACCTTGTCTAATGGGTACCAATATTTTTATCTTTAGTGTGTTTGGTGTTTTATTGAGAAATGGTCCCAAAACACCTTTCCTCATAGTTTGGTTGTCACCTAAAAAGTGCATACAAAAAAATTGAATGATCTTAGTGCTTGTATAAGAAATCATAGAAAACCAATGCTATGAATAAATGATGATATAAAAGTGTCCATACAAGGTGGGCATGTCCCATGCTGGTTATGATGACTAGGACTAACATAAAATAAATATATAGGAAAAAATCCTGTCAAGTTAGTGATGAGGTAGCTAACATGTTGATAGCTGATGAACATAATTACTTTCGCCCTCGGGGGAGTTTTTGAGAAAGAGGTTGATTTGGATGCCTCCATGCATCTGATGTAAGGAATCGTTGAATGGGGGTGCAATGGGAAGCATGTGTTTTTGAATAAATGAGGGAAAATGCAACGACCTAATGTAAGATAAAACCCAGACATGAAAGCTTATGTTGAGGTTGAAAATTAGGGAGACCAATGACATTAGTGGGAAAATGATGGTTCCCACTATGCCACCTGAGAGTATCCCTATAAGATGGGAGTAAAAAAGGTATTCCCTTAATTCTAAAAGATGGGTGTCAGTGTTGACATAATGAAGCGCCAACAACCCAAAAGATAGTTTTGGGAAATGTTTGTGAAATTGGTACAAATATTTTAATAGGAAGGGTACAGAGACATGATGGAAAGAATTGACGGTATGTGAGGGATACATAAAGCTTGGCCAAGGTTGGAGTATTGGTGCAAGTAGCAATGGTAAAAAAAATAGTGCTGAAGTAAGTACCCCTGGAGTCAGTTAGACATCTAGTTGGGGGGTGGGGGTTATTGTTCTTATTGTCATGATATGGTCTGAGAAAATGATGGTCACAGAGGGGTATGAGTTAGGCAAAAAGTTAGATCAAACTAAGGGTGACTTAGGACTGCCACTAAGTAACTAACACAAAAATATGGGTGAGCATTATGTTCCTTAAATTGTACACTTGCCAAAAGAAATTAAAAGTGGTTTGGTATTTACAAACATAGAGACAAGTGCCCTAAGAAAATTATTGTCTCTGTGATGTTGCAAGTGGGTTTGTTCTTATGGGTGGGGGCCCCATTGGGTGGTATTAGTGTGGGGTTGATGAGATGGATGGAATGACACATATGGTCTACTGCAATATGGGTGGATGGCAGGCCAATTGTAGCATGCGATGGTGCATTTGGTTCAATGCATCTGTAAACAAGAGTGGAAATCCAAGAAAGGGTGTGGTAAGCAATGTGCTAAGAAGAGAAGTATGAGGTTGATCTTCTAGACATGCATATGAAAAGGCTGTCGACCTTGGGGGTTGGACATGGATATTGAAAGTGTGAATGAAACTATGAAACAGGGTAATCCGTGTGGGCGATTGTAACACCCTCCTCCCATATCTACCCAATTAACCGGCCAACCAGGGTAAACATGTGATGAGAGGCTACTATGATGTGATTCAACCTCCTAGGTATCCTTAAGGAAGTGGAATCGATGGAAACACTTCAAACACACCTTACACATCAACAACAACACTCCTAAGAGCCATCCCAAGAACACAAGTATCATATCACTGGGTCCCAATGAGTTTTTAAGTTATTAAACCTCTGGACTCACCCATGCTATGGGCATGCTAGTGTTCAAAGAGCTATGGACACTCCCACAAGCCTACATGCCTACGTCTAGGGACTATTTCCATTATACCTGTGCTAGAGTTTGTGGGATTTAAGGCACTTTTCAAGCCTAGAATTCCGGTTGTAAAAACCTTGGTGAAAATTCTATGTAAAAAAATATATAAGGCCACGGTCGATGGGACACGTATTCCAAGATGAATGGTGGGAGAAATATCTCAATGGGAGTTGATTCGGTTTATTATTACTAAGGGAATTGGAAAAGGAAATGGCTAAGGTTTTCGAAAGGCATGAGGTATTAATTGGCATTTATTTATGAAAACAATGGAAATTAGGAGAAAAAGGAGGTGAAAGGTCACAGCTTGTATGTGAGGAGGAAAATGAAGGAAAATAATGGAAAATGAAGAAAATAGAGGCCTCATTCATAAAAAGGTTGATGATGATCGGTTGGTAAGCTTTTGACAGGTTTTGGTGGAGCTCTCTCCTATTCTCTCTCTCATACTCTTGGATACTTAGAGTTTTCTTGGAGCACTCTTGGAGAGTGTGGCATACTTGGATTTTCGTAGCAAGAAGGCAAAGGAAGAGTAGGAAAGTGCAAGAGGGAATCATGATCAACAGCTACAACAATTTTGCTTGTAGGTACTGAGTTGCATGTATATTTTCCTCAATAGTCTTGGCATGCATAGCACATACATGTGGTTTCTTGGTTATGATTTGTCACTGACATGGTGGATTGCCTAGATTGATAATGGATTGCCTACCCTTGACAATTTCTTGATAGCCATGGAGATTATGGGTTTATTTTCATTGTTTTTTTTTGTTTCTCCTTATGTTCCTTAGCTTGGGTTGAATCATTAGTTCCTAGAGCCTTGGTTGGAAAAACAATCTAGAAGCCTTGTAACGACTTGGGTTGGGTTACTAGTCCTGTAGCCTTGGTTGGACAAACACTCTGGAGCCCTGGAACAAATTCGGTTGAGTTACTAGTCTGGTAGCCTTAGTTGCACAAATGCTCTGTATCCCTTGGTGGGTTGAATTACTAATACCAGAGGCTTGATGGGACAAATGGTTTGGAGACCAACTACAGTTATCGGTTGAGTTACTAGTCCTGGAGCCTTGATTGGACAAACACTCTAGAGCTCGGCAATAACCATGGGTTGAGTTACTAGTCCTGGAAGCCAGGTTGGAACAAATGCTCTAGAGCCTTGGAAGGCTTGGGTAGAGATTGATCTAATGATGGTTTGGTGATGTCCAACCATGAGGTGGAACCACGGTTTGATGGGTTGAGCTGGATGGCCTTTGGAATCCCTGGATGAGTTTTGATTGTTGTGTTCTATGAGATCCCACATTCAAGCTTGGAATATGGCATGAGGGTGAGTGGCTAGAGAGAGATTTGGCCTGTAGGGGTTAGTCAAGGTCTTGAACAAATATTTTCTTTAGTACTGTCATTTCCATGTTATTTTACTAATTTGAAGAGACAGTTTAATTCTGGGCAGTGACATGGGCTCTGGGCCTAAAAAAGTGGCTCAAATCCCAGAGTCCCTAGCATAAAACTGACAAATAGGGTCTCTATTCACTGGTAGGGAAGCCTGTGAGAGCGACTATAGGGTTACATTCGCATGAATCCCATGTCATGGGAACGACTTTGGGTTTAATTAATCTAAATTCTAGGTTAACTCAAGGGTTGGACACTTGAAGTGGTGAATTTCTTCCTGGGGGCCCTAAAGCACCTAAGGCAGGTATCTGTGTTGTGATTCTGTCAATTCCATTTCCTTAAGATCATGTTGTAGTGGTTACAACCACCTTCCAAAGTTTTTCCTTTCCCTTGTTGTGGAGCCTCCCTCCTTAAAATCTTAGCAACTTGTCTTGCACTACTCAGGTACTTCTCTTTTCATTTAAGTTTATCTTTCGCTTTGTAACTTGTGTTTTCTTACTTGCTTTTCTAACTAAGCACAGGATGACCCCCCGTGACCTGGTTTGCATTCATTTCTTGTGTTGTCTTGACCAACAACACAGTCCTAGAGGGTAGCCTACCTTTCTCTCAGGAATTGTGCAGGGCAACCCAGCAGTCGCCTTGCTCTCAAGAATTGCACAAAGCAGCATGATAGTCAACTCTACTCTCCAGAATTGTGCAAAGCAACTTGACAGATAGCCTTGCTCTCTAGAAGTGTGTAGAACATCTCGAAAATGAGGTTAGGCTCTAAAACTGTGCAGACCTAGCTGATAGCTTGTCTTCAGCTGGGAAACTACATAGTGCATGAGGGAAGTTAGAACCACTCAACCTAAGAATTGTGAAAAAGCATTCCCTCAGTTGTTGTTTGATGCATGTGCCGACAGGCTGCCCTATTCCCTCCAGAACTGCCCAATCTTTACGTGCAGTGCATGGCAGTGCCTTGAAAAAGAAAGAAACTAAGACGAAAAGCATCCCTCAGAAGCAGGGATCTTTCATCAGTTTCCTGAAGGTGACACATTGCTATATTTAGAACTTTATGCTAAGTGTCGTTGTTGTCCTTGATCTCAAGCATACACATCATGAACTCAATTTTCTCAAATCTATGTAATGGATGTCTGTAGAGCTCGCTTATGCATTCAATCACCCATTTGTAACTTCCCTAGGAGATCAAGGGGCCTTCGGAGCATTGTTGTCGCTTTTCAAGGTAATTTTTTCTTTTATCACCTTTTGTTTCTTTTTCTATCTCTTTTGCCTATTTAGCTTGTGAGAATGTTGTTTCACTTGTTTTTTTGAAAGACCATTGGCATTTTAACTTTTTTTAGCTTGTAGAAATGTTGGTTCAAGTTTTGCATTTCCTTGCTTAAGCGTGGTATGCATGACCCAATTTCTGCTCTAAGGGTTGTCATTGCAGTGACTCCCTTCACATGGTTCTTGTTCCTTTAGTTTAATTGATTTATACATTTGTTTGAGATGCATACATCTAAACTTAACTAGATATGCACTCATCCTTGCATCATCTTTCAGATCTTCCTGTTTGCACACTCCCCATGGACACATCTGGGCTCCCCCTTCCCGGATCTCACATTCACTTCACCGCATTGCATAATATGGTAGCTCAAGGCCTCTTCTTTGGATTCTAGAATTGCGTAGAGCCTGTCCTAGGCTAGCTCCAACTATGCACTATGCAGTTCTAGGAGTCAGTCTCCCATCTTGGTCACTAGGATTGCACAATGCGCACTCTCCCAAGCCTTGTCCCATACTAAACTGCTTATTGCGCAACTCCAATCATCAAGCTTCCACACTAATGGTTGGGATTATGCAGTGCGTAGTTCCAACAATTAGTAAGTCACCCCTGTCAGTCAAAACTGTGCAATTCTTCTCATAAGATGTTGTAATTACTTCTTGATCATGTTGTGAAATTGGATTTGTAAGAGCTAAAGTTTGCTTGCCATGAGTGTCTTTTCTGTCCCATAGGTACCACACTCGCGAAGTGCTTCTATCCAACAGTCATTGTACCATAGCACCAAAGAGAGATTATTCAAGAGTGACCTCTAAAAGAAGTACTGGGGAAGAAACTGAGCAAGCGTTGATTTACTTGCCAATATATGCAGATGCTCAACACTAGCATGGCAGAAAGACTAACAACACCGGAAAAAGGTAGCAATCCAGTATAGGAACAGGGAAAGGGGATGTTGCTAACATAACAAAGGGAGAACAAAGCTGCGGAGTGAAAGCTCATTCAGTATTAATGTAGGTGGCTTTGAAAACATAAGCAAAAGGAGGCAGAGGACACAGAAAACAAAATGAAGAGTAGAGCTTGTGGGTAGCAGAACTAAGATTGTAACAAGAAGAAGAAGAGTCAAAGGAAGAATAGGAGATGGCAAGCAGAAATGGGAAGAGGAACAAAGGCAAGGCGTATTGACAGAGAAAACAACAACCATACAGGTTGATAAGTCGGAACAACCAGCAGCTTGGGAATATAGTGAACATATGAAAGTTCCCTCAGTAAAGCTAAGCATGAGAATGAAGTCTAGTAAGAGGTCAACAAGTACATGGAGCAGTTGATGCGCAAGGCCACCAGTGATGACTTGTAGCGGAGCATGAAAAACATGAAAAAGTACACCGGTGGTCAAACAACAATCAAGATAGTGCAATGTATACTTTAAGATGACACTGTCACAAATTCCAAGACCACATGCCCAGATGCCATGGAGGCAAGAGTCTGATTTAAGAAAGACAACATCCTGCAGTTTAGGGACATCACAACAGAACACCAATCTTGGCATTAGTACATGACCGAGAAGCATAAAGTGGATGTTGCTGAGTTGGTATTTCCCCAAACCTCAGAGTCATAGTGTGTTGTCTTGTTAGGTTGTCTCTAGCCTATTTTGTCTCACATGGGTACATGTGGAAAATGTATATTATTGTAAACATGTTTTAAGTGAAATTCCAAGTGTCACTAGTGGAATGTGAACAATCACTATGTAATGTGAAGAGTCAAGAGGGTATTCACAATGTCACAAAGGAGAATTTCAAGGGTCACCTCACCCTTTGTTATAAAGAGAACCTCATAACTCATAGAACTAGCTTTTGGGAGCCAAGCTTTTGGCTAAGCCTTGCTTAGAGAAGGCTTGGAGAGTATTGTGACGAGCCTTGGCTTCTCCAAAGTGAAGATCAAGTACATCACTTTGGAGGAGAAGGTGGTGTTGACTGTAATGTTCCACTATTGGGGCTAGTGGTTGCCAATGGTGTATGTATGGATGGAACTTTCACTTAACATAAGATATATCAGAGCCATCATGTTTCATGCATATGTTGTTATTGTAGTTGGAATATTCTGGTTGCTTTGGCAATGTATGTTATTTAACTTACACATTTGTGTATGAACTATTTTGTATGCAATTGTATGAATCTTGCTGCAAACATGTTGTTGGTTTACCGTGTCACTTTGGATTGTGGACTATTCTGCTTTCTAGCTTGTGATGTCATTCAACTCGTGTGTTCATTTCAGGATGTGTACTATTATAGGCTTCTAAGAGACACACTTGCTTTTCTGCTCCACATGATAGAACCTGCATGCATCTCACTTGACTCACTGCAAGGTCACAAACTTGCTTCCAACAAAGATATCACACTTACCTTTGCGTGCTATCGCATTCAAGGCATTTCTTTACTACCCACTTCTGGGACTTCTACTCCAAACTGTTTGAGGTCTAGGTGGGACTTCTTACAGGGGAGATCCTTTAACATGTTGGCACGTCAAACACCATTAACACTTGTGTCACTAGAAGGAGGGCCAGATGACAAGTTGAGTCCTCAAAGTTTATTTTGAATCCATACACATTCTTCATGACTTACATTATAGTTAATCATGTGGCATGCCTGTCTCATGGATTTGTTTCTAAAGTTTCTGAGGATCTCCTTAACGACCTGTCACATAACACATGCTAGTGAAGGTAGAGCAACCTTTCTTAGTCACATAGTTTCCTTCATGGGTTTCCATGAAAGGAATGATGTACTCGAGGACGACATTACCTTCTTATTGTTCACATTCACGCTCTGAGGGCACACACTGTAATGGTGTGTGATATTTCCCACATCCTCCATTCACTCTTATAATCAAATGATCAGGGAGTTTTCCCTTGCTTTCTATCGCTATGATCAAAAAGTACTTAATAAAAAAATATGCAATTATGGAAAACACCTGATGAATTCATTTTACAATTTTTGGGTCGCTTCTGTAATCTCGCTTTTCAAATCCCAAAAGATGAAATTGATTTGAAATTTATCAATGAGAGGTTTCAATATCTTCTTCACATACCTTAAAATCCACATGTGTTAGAATCATTCAAACCCCTCCCAACATACCTCGGTGTTATAGCTATTAAATCTAAGATGGACAAGGTTGTTGTCACAAGTGACCCTCCATCTGTTCCTCATCAAACAACTCTAGCTCCGCAATGCGAGGTGGTATAAGTTGCAAACCCATTTGTTGAATTGTCACATCCTCCCACCCTATCAACTCTAGATATCTACACAAATTTGGATTGCAATCTTGTTGGTTGTCACTTGAACTTGTTCTCTCAACCTCCATCCTCTCGTTCTATTGATCCTTCGGATTGTAATGTGTTGTGTTCTCCCATTTCATACTCTTTGATTGTTCATGAGGATCAAATTGTTGATGGAGTTGGTGTTGAGAAGCCAACCTATACTCTAATTTTTCATGAGTATGTAAGGGAATTTGAAGAAGAACCCTCGGTGAAGGATGGCCTCCTTCTGTCCACACCTCATCTGCTATTTCCTGACATATTTTGTGATTCTTCCGTTTCTAATTTGTCTTGTGAATATTAATTTTTGGATGTTTCTACTTCTGATCATTCACATGACACATAGGATGTCAGTTCGTCATTACATTGCAGAGAGGACACATCTTTCTTTCTGAATCCATCCAATCTGTAATCTCTCCTTTCTGAAAACTCAGAGGGTGAACATTCTTGTGTCTTATCAACTCCTTTGTATGATTCATCAGACCATGAGGATGCCGATGAACATATCGAATTTTCTGATTACGGTTGTTGTGATCTCTTTACTCGTTCATTCAATCACAATGTTGATTCATTCGCTATTGATCTTTATAACCCATCAACGTTTGATGATCTACCTGTTGACGAAGTGGAAACCCCTCAAGCTGTCGAGGAAATTCAGCTCGAGCTAATGGTTATGTTAGTTCCTCATTTTCTTGAGGTTGGTTTTGCTCTAGATCATAAATCTATTGAAACACCCTAGGCTCCTCATCACTTTCTTGTTTGCATTGAAAATAAACCTCATCCATAGATTTCACACCCTCCACCTAAATCACATGATCCAATCTCTCATGCATTAGAGGAATCATACACAACGAGCACTCTTGCTAAGCATAAGTTTTCTTCCTTTTTCATGTCTGCTCGTATGTCAAGATCAAAGGAGTTTACATGCTCATCATTTGTGCACAATGTCTTCGAACACCATGGTATGTCCACAGAATGTTTGTCATGCACGTTTACTCTTTTCTTTCTATGGACGCATTTAGACTTCGAGCGTGTTGGTATTTACTATCTTATCTTTCTTATGCGCTAGTTTACTTGAATATATTTCTGGTCGACTATGCCTTCACCAACATGGGTCAACCAATGCACCGGTGGCTACATTGGGAATATCACTTTATGTGAGTAGGCTTATGCACTATTTAGCATAGGAGTAGGAGTAGTGTTTTATTTCTTGTTTGATTTTCTTTCTTGTTTGCTTTGCTTGCTTGTTTTCCTTTGCTTTCATGTTATTATTTAATTTACTTCTGTCCTTTGCTTGTTTGTTTTATTTTCTTGTTACGCACCCATAGGTTTAGCTTCACATGAAACCATGTTTGGCTCTTGAGAGAAGCAAGGTGAAGTACAAGAGGATTTGTAAAACTATCAACAATTGGTTATCTGTTGTCCTCTCCCTTTATGAAGAGCTTGTTGTCTTTCGTCAATGATACCCTGATGGAAAATACATTATGTTTAGATCAAGTCTTGGTGAAAACACAAAACTTTCTCTTTAACTAGTACCACCAACTCTAATTAGTTTTTCTATATTCAGTTAACCCTTGCCAGCTTAGTCAAGTAGATTAAGTTGAGAGGGGAAACCTTAACAAGTATGATAGAGGTTTATATAACCAAGCTCTAACTAGGGCTACTAAATACTTCTCTAAAGGAGAAACCTCTTTTGCGGTCAATAAGTTGGGATCCCTTTTTAGCCTCATGAAATAAATAAGTTCCTGTGCAAATTTCTTTGAAAAATGAAAAAATGAAAATGAAAAATAAAATAAAGGAAAAAGAGAGAAAGGGTTCCTATGTAGAGAGGTGAAGCAAGTAACTTTTTCGGGGTACTATTCAGGCTCATTGGCAGGGGAGAAATGCTTGTGTTCCTGAAGTGACTCCGCCAAGGTACTGTCCAGGGTTGCTGGCATCAGAGCAACACCAGAGATGAAACTAAAACTTCGATAGTTATATTACTTGTGCATAAATATACCCCTCATCCCCAAGAGAAAAAACTTAGTTGACTTGGCTTGGTATGTTCGTTGACTGATCAAGAGAATGGCAAGGACTATATATATAACTCAACCTATTGAGGAAGCCATAACATTCAAAGAATCAAGCAATAGTTTCAGAGGAGCTAGACTCGCTTTACATGAGATAAGGTCCATACAAAGAGTTGGAGTAATACTAGTGTGTCGCTAAATTTTTACCAGCTACAACCACGTACCACCCTTCAAAATTTTCCCTTCACTTAGTTGTGGTGCCTCCTTCCTCAAAACCATAGTAGCTTGTTTTTCACTACTCAGGTACTTGTGTTTTCATTTAAGTTTACCTTTCGCTTTGCAGCTTGTGTTCGCTTACTTTATTTGCAAACTAACTACAAGATGACCCCTTATGACTTTGTTTATATATGGTTCTTGCATTGTGTTGACAGAACACACAGTCCTAGAGGGTAGTTTTCCTTGCTATAACGAATTGGGAAGAGTAGCCCAACAATTGCCTTGCTCTCAATAATTGCGCAGAGAATCCTGACACTCAGCCTTGCTCTCCATAGTTACGTAAAGAAACCTGACAGTTAACCTTTCTCTCCATAATTGCACAGAAAATCCCAATAGTGAGCTTAGGCTCTAAAACTACGTAGACCTAGATGACAACTTGTCTTCAGATGGGAAACTGTGTAGAGCATGAGAGACAACCATAGCCACTCAGCCAAGAAATTATGCAGAATCATTCCCTTAGTTGTTGTTTGATGCATGTGCCGAAAGGTTGTTGGTTCCCTCCACAACTACACAATATTTCTGAGTAGTGCATGGAAGTGCCCCAAAAACTAAAGAAGTTATGAGGAAAAACATCCCTAGGAAGTAGGGATCTTTCATCAGTTTCCTGAAGGTGACACATTGCCATCTTTAGAACTTTATGCTAAGTGTCGTTGTTGGTCTTAGTCTCAATCATATGCATCATGAACTCCATTAGCTCAAATCTATGTAATGGATTCCTCTAGAGCTCACTTGTGCATTTGATCATCTAGCTCTCGCTTTCCTAGGACATCAAGGAGCCTTCAAAGCATTGTTGTTGCTTTTCAGGGTGATTTTTTCCTTTATCGACGTTTGCTTCTTTTTCTATCACTTTTTCCTGTTTAGCTTGTAAGAATGTTGTTTCACTTGTTTTTTTGAATGACTGGTTGCATTTTAACTTGTTTTAGCTTGTACAAGTGTTGTTTCAAGTTTTTTATTTCCTTTCTTAAGCATCACATGCATGACATTGTTTTTTCTCTAAGGGTCATCATTGTGGTGACTCCCTTCACATTCTTTGTGTTCCTTCAGTTTAATCGATTGATGCACTTGTTTCACATGCATAAATATATACTTAAAGAGATCTACACTCATCCCTGCATCATCTTTCAGATCTTCTTGTTTGCACATAACCCATGGATAGATCTAGGCTCCCCTTGCTCAGATCTCACACTCACTTGCATTCACTGGAAAATCTGGTAGCTGAGGCCTATGCCTTGGATTTTGGAATTGTATAGAGCCTGTCCTGGGCTACCTCCAACTGCGCACTACATAGTTCTAAGGCCCAGTCTCCCATCTTGGCCACTCTCTCCCAAGCCCTATCCCAGAATGAACTGTGCATTCTGCAGTTTGAGTGATCAAGCTTCCACACCGATTGCTGGGACTATGTAGTGTGCAGTTCCAACAATCAGTCAGTCACCACTATCAGTCAAAGCTACGCAATTCCTCTCATCAAATGCCCTTATTGCTACTTGATCATGTTGTGAAGTTGGATTTGTAAGAGATAATGTTTCCTTTCCATGAATGTATGTTTTGTCCCACATGTTCCACACTTGCAAAGCGCTTCTGTCCAGTAGTTATTATACCATAGCACCAAAGAGAGTTTCTTCAAGAGTGACCACTAAAAGTAGTAATAGGGAAGAAGTTGAACAAGAACAGATTTACTTGCCAATATATGCAGATGCTTAACACTAGCATGGTAACAAGACCAACAGTAGTGGAAAAAGGCAGCAATCCAGTATAGGAATAGGGAAAGACGAAGTTGCTAACATAACAGAGAGAGAACAAAGTTTCATGGTGAAATCACGTTCAATCTTCATGCAGGCAACTTTGACAACAGAGGAAAAATCAATCAGAGGACACAAACAACAGAGTGAAGAGTAGATATTGCGGTTAACATAACTGAGATTGTAGCAAGTCAAACAATAGTCGAAGGAAGAACATAAGCTAAGAAATAGAAAGGGGAAGAAGAAAAAATGCAAGGCAAAATGACAGAGTAAACAACACCCATACAGGTTGATAAGTCAGAACAATCAATAACTGAGGAAGAGACTAAATAGATGCAGGTTCCCTCACAAATGCTCAGCACGAGAACCATGTCTAGTTAGAGGTTGATGGGTACATGGAGCACTTGATGCGCAAGGCCACCAGTGATGACTTGTAGGTGAGAGTGGAAAACATGCATAAGTACATCGATGGTCCAACCACACTTAGGAAAATACAACACATACTTCAAGATGACACTGACATAGGTTCCGAGACCACATGCCCAGATGCCATGGAGGCAAGAGTCTACTTTCAGAAAGACATCACAAATAAGTTTAGCGACATCATAGCACAACACCATGCTTGGAATTAGTACATGACCGAGAAGCATCAAGTGGGCGTTGTCTAGTTGGTCTTTCTCCAAACCTCAGTGTCATAGTGTGTTTTCTTGTCAGGCTGTCTCTAGCCTATTTTGTCTCACATGGGTACATGTGGAAAATGTATATTATTGTAAACATGTTGTAAGTGAAATTGCAAGTGTCACTAGTTGAAGGTGAATAGTGACTATGTAGTGTGAAGAACCATGAGGGTAGTCCAAGAGTCACAAAGGGGAATTTCAAGGTCACCCCACCCTTTCTTATAAATAGAACCTCATAACTCATAGAACTAGCTTTTGGGAGACAAGATTTTGGCTACACATGACTTAGAGAAGGCTTGGAGTGTATTGTGATGAGTCTTGGCTTCTCCGCAGTGCAGAGCGAGTACATCTCTTTGGAGGAGCAAGCAGTGTTCACTGTAATGTTCCACTATTGGGGCTAGTGGTTGTTAATGGTGTATGCACGGATGGAACTTTCACTTAACATAATATATAACATAGCCAATGCGTTTTGAAGCATATGTTGTTATTTTAGTTGGACTATTTTGGTTTCTTCAACAATGTATGTTATTTAACTTACACATTTGTGTATGAACTATTTTGTACACAATTGTACGAATCTTGTTTGAAACATGTTGTTGGTTTAACCTAAGACTTTGGGTTGTGGACTATTCTTCTTTCCATCTTGTTATGTCATTAAACTCATTTGTTCCTTTTAGATTGCATACTATTACAGGCTTCTAAGGGACACACTTCCTTTTCCCCTTCGCGTGGATTAAATGTAGGTAAAATATGTCTTGTGAAGTCATGATATGCAATTTAGGTTATCATGATGATATTGGTACGTTATGATGCTAATGTGTTGGCTGAGATAGAGTAGGAGTCGCAAATCATCATAATGAGGTTACAACATTAGGATTTGGGGTAAGAGCAAATTGTCATACATGTATTGTATGTTTGGCATGTAGGTATGTAAGTTAAGGATTTTCATATGCATTAGGTTTATATACATTTTGTTTATTTACATGTTTTTGATGTTATGGCTACATACATGATAGATGATAGTTGATTAGTATAGTCCCATGCACATGTGTCATGAATGATAGTAACTTGTGGTTGTATGCATTGCTATTTTTGTTTTATGTTAGAGATCTTGATGATCATGTTATATGTTGTTGATGAGAGTGTTATATGTTAACTGACCGTTATTATAAGTTAGTTAACTTGAAGATTAGGGTTATAACATTGATATGTTGATGTTATATGTATCACACTAAATTGTATTGGACTATGCATATGGTTATGGTTACGATATTCATGTATGAGATGACATATTTGTGATGAATTTGCACATGTGGTTGTTATGCATGAACGACAAATGATTATGAGTTTATGATGTGAAAATGTTAGTTAGTTAGTGTTATGGATATCATGATATTATTTATGTTTGAGTTGACATTTTGTAAATTTGTATCATGCTAACCTAGATTGGTTGTGCAAACAAGATAGCCTCCGTTGAGGTACAGTAAGGTATGAGTTTGCCTATGTATTATACTTGGTGCTTGATTCTTGATTTTGTTGTCTATTTGATGTTGAGCATTTTTTGTTTATCATGTCATATAATTGATTTATTTAACATGACATGTTTGCAAGTTGGTTGAATGTTTGATGGATTTCATAATATGAGTATGTGTTCAAATGATCTTGTTTTAAGATGATTGCACTAGCATATGTGTTGAGATAGCTGACATGTACTTGAGTGTAATTAGGTGATAGTTATAGAACTATGTATTATGACTGATGACTATGAGTTGACTATGGATTATGACATGGTTGTCAGTATTGGTAAGGATTTATTTTAAATTGATAGATATGATTGTCTTGATATTTGGAACATCTAGTTGACATGTGTGAGGAGTTGCAGGGTAACATGCTAGGTATTAGAATGAAAAGGTAATAGTTGATGTTCTTACATAACTAATAGTTGGGTGATGTGACGTCGCATAGTAAGCCTCGTTTGCAACAAGGTAAAAAGGTAAAAGGAAGGAATTGGGCAATAATTACTTGTCTATGTTTGGAAACCCTAATTACAAATGAATGAGTGCTTTGCATATAGGAAGCCTTCTCAACCATTTGATAGGTATTTGACAGGTATATCAACCATTTTCTAGTCACAGGTATATCTGTCAAGGGAATTGGAGTCCCTTGAGACATGGCACAAATGTGTTAAGTTGCAAGGTAGTGTGCTTGGCATAACAAGATAAGGTAATTGGTGTATTGTTATGCTATATATACACTAACAATCATGTGTTTATGGAAGTATGGTCTAGGGGATTGCATGGAAAGGAAACTTCCATGAAATTTTGAAGAAGGAACAGGTTGAGCTTTCCTTCGGAATCATGGGGATTGAGTCATGGTGTATGTTGCTAGTCTTGTGCTTTTGGTCTTTTCAGAATTGTTGAGGTTGATTGTGGTTTTGTTTATGTCTAGTGCAAGGCCTTGGCACTTTTTTGTGGTGTCATATTGTTATTGACTTTCATGGTTTTCTTCTTATTTGATTCTTGTCTTGCCTTTCATGTTTTGAGTCTTGGAAATTGCTTGGGAAAGAGGAAAGTTGATGGTGCTCGGGAGAACTGGGTGGTACCCGAAAGGTAATGTAAGATTCAGATGAAGCTCGCTGCATGAGTAAGCGTACCAAAAGGTAAGATTATGACAGTTGGTAGGACTGCTTGGGTCCATTGTGTTAAATGGATGATGACAAAACAACCATGAGAAAGGTAACTAGGAAGGGTAAAGTAAATGGATTTGAGGTGTCAGGTGCCTTGGCTATGTTGGGAACAATTCTTCTCAATGTTGTGCATGAATAAACGAAGTTCTATTAACCTTGACCTTGATTTTTTGTAATTATGTTATGATCATGATTATGCTGATGTTTATACATGTACATGTGTACGTATGTCATGTCTGATAGGGTCGTCATGGATCATGATTATTAATTCTAACATTTATATGTATATATATGTGTGTATGTAGGTCGTTGTCTAACAAGACCATGATTTTTTATGATAATTTTTATGTATAAGTATCTATGTGTCTATGTATCTATGTCACTGTCCGACAGGGTCATTAGGAATTGTTCTTGTGGAAGAACGATTGCTTAGATAAGTAAATGACATGAAGAGGTTCCTAGTCTTACGAGGAATCAATTGGGAAGAGTAGTCATGACAAATCTATGAGGTCACTATCATGTGGTTATGAGTTGATATTATGTGAATATTTTATCTCTATGTTATGGAAATGTTATACCATGAGATACATCAGTGAAATGAAAGCAGTGTGGTCTGTAGCATGCTAGGATAGGCATGAATAAGACACTGAAAGAAAGGTTTATTCGTAAGGAGAGTGTGGTTTCAGATGTTTGGTATTAATGTTGTGCATATGTTTTATATGTTGTACATGTTGCATTTGTGATGATTGTGCGCATGCATTATTGTGCATATGTAGTGTGTGTACATGTTGTTTAT